>WEIU01010807.1:934991-949962 GCA_013389925.1 Aegithalos caudatus | reverse complement strand
CGAAATGGTGGCAGCGGGGCTGCATTTCCATGGAATCCGCTATGGAATGACGGTGTGGGGCTGGAAGGAGCCCGGCGGGGCTGCAGGAGCGGCCGGGGCTGCGGAGCTCCCCCCGTCGCTGCCGCTCCGCGCACGGACGGGCTCCGTCCTCGTCGTTCCCACCGCGGGTCGCCGAGCAGGGGAAGATAATCGAGGGAGACTGCGAAAAGCACGAGGCAAAAAACAGCAGGACGCGTTCTGCGTGTGCTTCACTGCGTGTGTTTCACTTCGGGATGAAGAACCCGCGGTGTAAAAGTTACCTGCCTCGTGTGAACGACTTAATTTAAAAAAAGAAAAAAAAAAAAAAGCCAAATGATGTATTTCAAACCGTAAGCAGAGGCTTCGGAGAGTAGTAAAAACAAACGTTGGTCTGGAAAGGGGGCTCGTTATCCTTTTAGGACTGTCCCCTCTAGCAGAGGCTGCAATATGTCTGCCTGCAGGGTGTCAGCAGCCCGTTCGGGCGGGGTGGCCGTGGCGGCTGCCGGGGCTGCCGGTGAGCTCAGGTGAGCTCAGGAGCTGCCGGTGTTGCCGGTGAGCTCAGGTGAGCTCAGGTGCTGCCGGTGAGCTCAGGTGAGCTCAGGAGCTGCCGGTGTTGCCGGTGAGCTCAGGTGAGCTCAGGTGCTGCCGGTGAGCTCAGGAGCTGCCGGTGACCGCAGGTACTGCCGGTGCTGCCGGTGAGCGCAGGTACCGCGGGCTCCGCTCCGGTCCCGAGCACCGAGCCTGGCGTGTTTGTCCGTGTAGGAGACAGCGAGGCCAACAGCGGGGTTCTGTGATCTGCGTCTCCCCGTGAGCCTTTTCTTTTTTCTGTAGTCTTTAAAAGTAAGTCGGAGAAGGCCCGTGAAATTGTGTCTGAGGCCAGCGGTTGGAAGTAGCTCCCATGAAAGCAGGGTGGTGTAAAGCCGAGGTTGCTTCGTTTGTAGAGATGAAAGGAGACTTGTTGTTGAAATATACTTGGATGAAACTTGTTATTTATCTCTTGACCATGCAAGTGAACAACCATTTTTTTTCCCCCAGGACTGTGTGGCTGTCACTTAGCAACAGGTCTGTAGAGAACTTGGCAGATCCACTGCCTCCCCCATTCTGAAGAGTAAAAGAAATAAATGAGCAAAGGAACAAGAGTGCAATTAATAAATACAGTACCTGGGTTCTCAGGGACAGCCCAGAGTTGAAAGACTTCTGTTGGAACAAGACAGTTACAGTTGCTTTGAAAATTATGTTTTAATGCAGTTGGGTATGAAAGATTTGCATCAAGTAGTCCCTAGAAAACTACCCAGTATGTTTGGGAGTTTGGGGCTATTTTTTTAAAGTGTTGTGAAAGAAAGGAATTGCATAGTTACTAATGGTTTTAGGTTATTTTATTGCAGTATGTTTCATAACCTTTCACACTGAAATCTAGGCCTTGTGGGTTTCTAAAGGGCAACTTTGCTTTGCTGGGTGTGCTGTACCCTTCTGATTGCCAGTAAAGCCAAATGTTGACAGTGTAGATTAACCTTAACTGATCTAAAAACTAGTGGCAAGCCTAGAATTTGGCTTAATGACAGTAGAGTCAGTAAAGTGCCTGAGCACTGCTTATTTTGTAGATCAGCAGGGGCAAAAAGAGAAGACCACCACTGCAAGCTGAGTCTTAAAAGAAACCAGTGTGCTTAAATTTGTTCTTAGGAGTTGCCTAGTCCTGCCAATACACAGCAATGAACTTTGATAAAAGATATTCTCTTGATAAGGTAGGTGATATAATCACACTCTGGAAGAGCAGTCATGAACCTTTGCTCTCAGAGAAGTGCAGAAATATTTTTGTGCAGCTCTGTCAGCTGGGATCAAGGCCTGCTGTGTGTTCCACAGAGGAGGTAGTCCTTCCCAAGCAAGGTTATAAAGCAGGGATAAAGGAGCAGGGATCTGGAACTGATGCCACAAGAGGAGAAAACAACCTCCAGATAGATCCTCCATTGGGAGAGGAAATGTTTGCCCTGTGGGAAGTGCTGAGCATTAGGTTTTGTCATCTCAGGAGGTAACATTGGAAAAGAAAAATGCAGTGCTTGTGGAAAGACTGCAGGGCTGGCTAGCTTGCTTGTAGGGAAGGATGCTGTGAACACAGCAAGAAGCTGTAGTTCCTTACCCAGCCCCATTCTAAAGACAGGATAGTCAGAATTCAGCTCATGGTCCTTGTTCCAGCAGTGATACAAGAATCAAACCATTCATGACCTCCTTGATGGGTCAAGTTCTTGCAGTCCCTTCTCTCAGCAGTATAATATCTATTTTAAGTTTTGTTCTGCATCTGAATTTTGCCTTGGAAGCATCCACATGAATTCTTTATTATGTTTTTATTTTCTTACAAAAATATCAGGGGACAAAGTTGTTTTCAAAATGTTATTTAAAACAGGTTTTCTGCATTGAATTCACAAGTAGTCCAGTGACTTCAGGCCCCCTATAAATTTTGATGCTTTCTATCTAGTATACAAAAGACCTGTAATGTATAAATGGTTATTTCAGGCCAGTTCTCCCAGCAGTGGTCAGTGAAGACAATTGTATTTACATTTTCCTGACTATTGGTGGCACGATGCCCAACAGAGTCTTGTCACACTCCCAGCACTGTTCTTTAGCAGAGGTTTGCACATTAAGGGGTATTTGTTTTGGTGTTTCAGACCCACTGTGGGAGGGAGGGACTGCTGCCAGTTGAATACAATTGTCCAGCAGTATTTTGTTTAGCGTGCAGATTTTGTGACAGTGTTATTCCTCTTTTTCCCCATCCTTTATGTTACTGCTATAGGAATTTTAATTGTCTTAATCTTCAACAGAAAGTACACCAATTGTTCATTCCTAGATGAGGAATGTTCTCTTGGTTTTCCAAGTGAAAGTAAATGTATGGTGCTACCTTCTCAGCTGAGAAGCTGATGGAGTTTGGGAGCAGCTGTTTTACAACTGGTTTCACTCTTCTGTCTGTTTCAGACCTCAAAGCATTACTGCTTTGATAGAGAACTTGAGCTAAAGTTTGAAATCACATCAGATCAAATGATAACTGAGTGATTGGCTCTTTTTAGTCCTGTTTTACCTAGAAACCACAGTCCCAGGCAGAGACACTGTGCCAGGTAAGTGTTATTAGAGATCATTCTATACCATTTTGTAAATATGCCAGAGTAGCTTCTGATTAGCCAAGATCAGGGCAAGTACATTGTCACAGAAAAGCCAAATGCACCTTTCCAGAGAGTGGCTATTAGGGGACTAAAATAGATTTAGGAGAGAATGGCAGCATTTACATTGTTAATCTTTTGAAACAGTGAAAACAGTGTTGCAGTTAATCTCTTGTGATACAAAAGTGAACTTTCTGGCTTAGTCTTTGTACTGAAAGAAAAGAACAATTACTACGTCTTGGTATCTTTCCTACTGTTAGTCATGATCTCCTGGATCCCACTGCTTACTGATATGATGATGTAGATGTAAATGGAATCATCTCTTTGCTGAGTGCAGTTCATGCACCAGTGTAAGCCCAGGGTCAGAACAGCCTCTGTCTGACAGCAGTTAAGAGTCACAGTCATTTGTTTAGTCACTAAGAACCAGTACCTGAAAACTGTTAATAACAGACTGGGTTTATTGCTGCTGCTTGATCAAAGTGTCAGATCAGCTGAACTAATGAAGTGCTGGTATCTGGAGTTTGGGTATGGCTTCACCAGGATGTTCAGGCTGTGCTTTGAGAATTATGTGGTGTTAAATCTTTCAGAAAAACACATGCCTATGTGCATTTGAGGAAGATGGTATTTGAAAGTGGTTCAGCAGAGTATCTATCTTCACACAGACAAATATGGCCAAGCAGAGTTACTCCAGCCAATCTCAAAGAGAAAAATGCTAATTGTGCTGATTTCATCACTACACCTTAAGGTTGTTTCTTAGGAAATGTATTTCTGGCTCACAAAGACATGACAGCAGAGGGTCCTTGTAGTTTGAATCTTTGCTGTGACCCAATTAATACACCATCAAATCTTGTTTATACATTTGGGGATCTTAGAAAGCAGTGTGAATCTTGCCACAGTCTTTAAGGGGTTTCTAAAGGCTGTGAATCAAGTGCTAAATTCAGTATCTAGGGCAATCTGTGTCCAAGCACAGCAGAGCCACTGAAGAATATAGTGTTAAATTTGATTTGGAGTCAAAGGTGAACTTAGATACTTGACTCCTCAGTCTAAGAGATCCCCTGATTATCACAGTGATAATTTTGTTAATTCTCACATTGAAACAAAATCATTTTATTGTCAAACCTTTGGAGACTTCGCAATGTATTTGGCAAAGTTCTCAATAATTCCGTTGCAAAGGCAGAACAGAGGAAAGAGAGGAAAGTACTGGTCCACTGAGTGTGATTTATTAAAAACGATATTTACTTACTTTTATTATACTGCTCAGATCATGTCTGAAGTTGGATGCATGTGATAAGGTTGCCTTTGGTTGCCTCTGTGATCTGTGGGCTCCCAGTGACTCAGCAAACAGCTCCAGTTCATTAGTGTTGGCAGCACTCCAGAGTTTCTGGTGTTACAGAGATAAACCATTTTGGAACATGTAAGGCACACAGCTTTCTTTGGTTTTTGATCTCTTGTCATGCTCTTTACATTTCACCTCAATACATTTTCTTGTGGCTTTTGCAAGTGAAATCTCCTTCCCTTTTTCGTGGAGAACTAGAAATAGGGAACAGACATTTGACAGTTGGCTGGGCCATCCTGCAGCTCAAAGGCAGGACAAACAGGTTCTGCAAAGTAATGATCCTGAATACACAATTAAGCTCTGGAAAAGGTTTCCATGCCAGGCTCTCACTTTCACCTTCCAAAATACGTGGTTGGTAACAGTAAAAGTGGTACTTGAGACCTAACTGGGGTTTTCCTCCCTCCACCCCCAACATCCCAACACTCTGAACATCCAGTGATTCACTACATGTGGGAATGGGAGCCTTGAGATGGGGAGGTCTGAAACTCATCTGTATCACATTTCACCTTTAATACTAAAAGTTTTAGAAGTTCTTGGTTTATTCATTATGCAACCCCATACAGCAGCACCTTTGAGATTCAGGCAAAGTTTCTCCTCAGAAATAAACCTACAGCTAGAAACATCTTTAATGTTCCATATGAGGGGATCAGATGAATTGTCCAGATAGGTCCAGGCTATCCTAAATATTAATGTGAATAATATGACCGAGTGCATAAAATAAAGAGAGAAATTACCTGTAGAATTTGCAGAGGTTATAAAATAAGCTTATGAAAGAAAAAAAGACACCATTTTATATATGGATTGGTATTGTTCTGTATTACTACCTGCTTTACTAATGCTTTGGTGCAAATATTACAGCAGCTGATGGCTAAGATGATACTCTCCCAAAGAAAGAAAACATTAGGAAGTAAGGGTTTCCTTATTCTCTTCCAGCTGGAAGCACACTAAATGATTAATAAAAGTTTACTGCTTAAGGCCTTCAGGCTTTCTCTAGAAAAATTATGTTTTCATCAGTGACCTCTCAGTTACAAACCAAATATATTGCAAGACAGCACAGATATTTCTTATGCCCCTTTCTGTGGTGTTTGATTCAATGAACCTCTTAACATTTGAGGTTAAACATCCCTAGTACTGTTGATGAAAATGGATTATGAAATATGAAAATAATTCCTGGCAGAAGGTCTATAGACAAGTCAAAGCCCCACCCAGCCTTCCAGCTAACAAAGACAGAGCTAAGTAGCTGAGAAAATGCAATTAAATAGATATTTTTAAAGTCGTTGGTGAGCTGCATTTGGGTCATTTCTCAAGGCAAGAAAATTGTCTTTTGTCCTCTTCTTCACAGATGAATGGGTGTTACAGAGCTGAGTCCACAGCAGATGAAAGGAGAAAGAGCCCTGTTGATGCTTCCCCTTCCCAAAGATTCCTATCTGTTTCTGGAAAGGAGTTTCCTAAATGTAGTGTGATTTTCATCTGATCTATGAACATGGGATTATTTGGTTTAGCTTTAAAAAACAGCAAAGCCATTGCATTTAATTTACTTAATGTGCTGTGCAGGCGTAGATTCTGATGAATGGAATGTGGAAGTGGAAAGGAAAGGACAAGAAACCTCTGATACTTGTGTTCCTTTAGCTTTCCTGACTGGTCTTTGGCAGTTCTGTAGTGTGGACCTGACTGACTCGTTGGGAACTGCAGGATGTGCCAGCACACAGCAGAAATTGCAAAACCTAGCAGTGGGATTGATGAACCTGTTGTGCCTAATTCCGAGATTGCTTCACTCTGGATTCAGGCATGTGGGAAATACAGTTGGGTTCATAAGGGCAAGGAGAGAACTCAGAATAAACAAGCAAAAAGTAGGGGAAGGAGAGAAATGGTGTGATGGGAAAGCAGGATTAAAGGGGGCTTCACTGTGGAGTGTGTAACACAGCAGTGAATTTGCATGTGTGCTAGGTAGGGTTTGTGCAGGGATGCACAGGGGTGTGTGTGCATCACTGATGCATTCCCTGCTTTCCCTGGAGTTCAGTGGGAGGGAGGGAGACGTGGGGAGGTGGGCACAGTCTCCTTTCCTCTGAGGTCATTTCAAAACCCAGTGAGTTGCCTAAACCTTCAAAGACACCTTGAAAGCCCCTGAACCTTGCAGCTCTTTGGATCTGTCAGTTTCTATTTACAGCCTGAGCAGAAAGCAAAGAGAGGACAGGATATGTTTGACAGCTGTATCAGCAGTAGGTTTCCTCGGTGAGATAAATGGATACAGTTGTCAGATACGTGCTGGGTGTTCAGATCACTGGGCTGTTAGGGAAAGCTGGCACATAGAAGATCACCAGATTCCTGGAGGGAATGCTGAAGCAATATGGTCTTCAGTGTGGAGATGGCTAAGTTTTGGTTGATTCAAAGCTCAAGGGGGTCATTTCAGATCTTTCAAAAAATAGAACATTTACTGTACAGGAGATGTAATTCACCATCCAGGCCTTTGTTCTGTCAATATCTGGAAAATCAAGTTTTTTAAAGGAGGTGGATACACTTTAGGGAAGCTTTAGTGGATACAGATTCTCCTGGTTTGGAATAAAATTATGCATGGACCTAACTGCCCTACTACAGCTGTTCAAATGCCCTCTCAAAAGGTTTTCATGGAGATCAGGGGGCTGTGTCAGTCTTGTCACAGAAAGCATCCTCTGCCTCAGTGCAGAAGTTCTGGTTTTAGTCTGGTACTTAGCACTCCTTGCTCCATTAGTGGTACTGGGTTTAATCTGTTAGGAATTTCAGGAAAGTAGATTTTTAGGAAGTAACTTGTTTTACGTATTTTCTGTATAAATTTATGCCAAATTACAATGGGAAGCAAACATTCTGTGGGAAATTATTTCAGGTTCTTGTGTACACTCTAAAGAGGCCACTTGTCTGTATGTTTTAGATACTAATGCATTGCCTACCCCAAAAGGCTGATTTGCCTTGGAATTCAGTGGTGTTATAGCATCAGTTCTTATTAGTAACCTTTTATCTTTTATTCCTTTTTATTTTTTTTTTCTTTCTGAATGTAGAGTGCTGTTTCAGACCTGCTACAGACAAGATGTCCAGCAGGGGTGGAAAGAAGAAGTCAACCAAGACCTCCCGCTCTGCCAAGGCTGGGGTCATATTCCCTGTGGGAAGAATGCTCCGCTACATCAAGAAAGGCCACCCCAAGTACAGGATTGGTGTTGGTGCTCCTGTGTACATGGCTGCTGTACTGGAATACCTCACTGGTAGGTTTTGCTGAATTATGGGAAGTTGGAGCTGTGAAAGTTAAACACAAACTGAATCTGCACAGAAAAAAATGCAAACAAACGAAAAAAGTTGCAGCTGAAGTGAGTGTTCTGCTGATCACACATCTAAGCCAAAATCGAGGTACCCTCACCCCTGCCTCAGAGCCTTGGTGACTTTTGTTCATTCCAGCATAGGATTTGCTTTCACCACCCCTTCCACACAGTCAGGGTTCCCACTGCCATCAGTGTGTGTGGACTGTGTTGTTGCTGCAGTCCTCCCTGCTTTGATTTTGTGCCTGATGACTTTGTTTGGGTTAGAATTGTCTGTTAAGCATATACATTAATTTTAAATAGAGAGCTTCTCTGTGTTTACACAGGGCTGAGACTGCTTACAGCCTTGTTTAAACATTTTTGTTCAATTTACAGATTCCTTTTCAGGCTACACGTGCTGTTGGCAATTTGTTTGATTGAGTCTGTGTACACATGCAGACTCTTCATTTGCCCTGGATCTATGTAGATTATTTGCTTACAGTTGTAGTTCTTGCTCTGTTCCCTTCATCTCATCAGACTGAGAATACCTTAAAGAACTATCTCATCCTCACCTTCTTGCAGGACAAAAGTATTTTTCCTCCATTTAGGAAGAGGCTTCAAAGGGAGAAAATGCTTTGCCCAATGACATAAACAACCATGAGACATGGAAGTAAAGATCTTTACATACCTCTTTTGTTCTCAAACAAAACCTAAGACATTGCAGGTTTACCACCCCAAACAACACTGCAAAAGCAGTCTTTGGATAGAAAACCCCAATAGTAGCAACAGCATATGGGCTTTTTTCAATAACTGTTTGCTTAAAAAAAAAATGGATAAGAAGCTTCAGTCATCTTCATGTGGCCAGGTTGACATCTAAGTATATACCTGTGGTGTAGGGATCTAGCAAAAAGCACAAGTGCCAGATAGATGAGTGTTTGGAGCCAAATTCCATTAGCATGACTAAGGAAAAGCTTGAATTGGATCTTTTTTCTCAAAGCAGTGTTTCTTTTCCTGGTGCATCTGCTTGTGTCAGTGTTCTTGCCTTGTTTCAGATGTTTCAATGGACAGGAGACTTTTAAGCTGTGTTGGTGTGCTAAGCCTCTGAAAGGTACAGGTTTTTCTTTGACTCAAGCACAAAGTTATGAAGCATTGACTTTTCTGGGAGTATTTAAAACTGAAGCAACATGACCTTACCACAATTTTAGATACATTTTATAATGGCTCTTGACATTGAAGGACAGAAGATTTCTTCCTAAAAAGTTTCTTCTTCCCCTAAAGATGAAGACTGGTAATATTACCAAATAATGAATAGAGTGCTTGTTTTCTGTAGGGTATTCATACCATCAAATGTATATTTTTTCCCCTTCACTTGTTGACTTCAGTTTTCTTTATTTGGGCCTTTTCTTTAAAGCAACACATTTAAACTTCATAGATGGCCTTAAAAATTAACATTTCCTTTAGCTAGGTTCCTGCTTACAGCCATAACAACTCAAATAAAAGGCTTCTTAGGGTGAAGGGTGCTTTGAATGCTGTCCTTTTAAAGAAACAGCAATACAGGTGAGCTTAAGGCTCTGCTAATGAGCAGCACATGTTACTGGTTAACTATTTAAAGTGTTGAATGAGGCAGTGGTAGGTCAGGCAGTTAAGAATAAGCTGGGGAAATAAAGGTGTTTCTTTAACTGCTGTGCATCTTGGGAACCTGACTGAGGCCATTACCAACAACAAGGAAAAAACCAAGGAAAAGTAACATACATCACTTCAGGAAAAATAAAAGGTAGGAGGAAAGAATAGCTAAAGGGAAAAGTACTTTTCTTCTTTATCCCTTTAACTACTTTTAGGCAGTTTTGCTGTGTTTTTTCTGTTTCCTCTGAAGGCTAGATAGATAATCCTAGTAACCTGTATCCCAGTGTTTTCTTCCATTCCTGTACATAGATGCATCTCAAAAGCCCAGATGCTCCTTTCTTTCCAGAGTTAGTACTGCTTTTATCATGGAGTGATTTGGGTTGGAAGGGGCCTTGAAGTTCCTCTTGTTCTAATCCCCCATCCCAGGACAGGGATGCCTCCCATTAGGCCAGGTTGCTCCAAACCACATCCAGTCTGGTGGCCTTGAACCTCCTTGGCCATTTCCAGGGATGGGGCAGCCACAGCCTCTCTGGGCAATCGTGCCAGTGCCCCAGCACACTCACAGGGAGGAATTGCTTCCTAATACCTGATATAAACCTATCTTGTTTCAGTTTGAAGTGATTTCCCCTTGTAGTCCCATCACTGCAAGTCCTTCCCTCTCCAGCTTTCTTGTAGACCCCTTACTGTTTCAATCTGGTGGAGATTTTTTTCCCTTCCTCTGTGTTTTTCACACTCTGTATAGTATAATTTTTTAGCCTTTAGTGCTCAGTATGTTTTCTGAACTTGAGGTCATTCATCTTTTTCAGTGTAATTCAGAAACAGCCCCTTGAAATTGAATGCTTTGAGATTTTTGGTTTGTGTTCTTTTTACCTCTTGGCAGTTATTACTTCAGAAAACCAGAGAAATCCTGACTTCTCTCCAGGAGAGTTTTTAAAGATCCTCATGTTAGCACATGGTCTGAGACCAAATCAAAGCATTTCAACAATTTCAAAGTAAAACCAGCAACGTGACATAATAGGAAGGAGACCATGTGAACTGGCATGCTAATAAATGGGCTAAATCAAAGAGCAATCCTCTGCATCCAGGAAGGAGAAGTATAAAATATCAAAAGCAGTCATAGGAAAGAGAAACTTCAGAAACAAAAATGGGAGGGGAAATGACAGAGACATGACCTAATAGAAGGGAACCTACTAAGGTTTAAAAACTGGTTCATGGGTGTGCAGGATATGGAACCAACTTTAATCTTTTAGAAGGTGAGGTGCTAAATTTTGCTGGCCTTTGCTGAGGTTTAACTTCAATGTAAATCTGAAAGTAGCCAATAATGTGCTCAGACCTGGGATTTTTTCTTCAATTTGAGATTTGAACTTCTGAAATGCTTCCAGCTGTTCAGACTTGAAGTTCTGTTCTGGATTAATCTGGAGTTATGTCTCACCTGCTTTGTACTTTGAAAGTGGCTTGTTTTTATCATGTATGTACAACTCCTCCTCAGAAAGGAAGAGCACATGCACTAATATTTCTCATGTCCTTAGATTTCAATATACATCACATTTAAACAAGATGCACAGTAAGTATCCTCCTTTTCTTACTTATTGATTAATGGTTCTTGTTACCTAGAAGTAACATTGGAAAATAATTCTCTCATCAGCACAAGCAGTGTATCCAGTTTGGTTTCCAAGTTGCTTATTGTTTCCTGTTTTTTATCTATGGAAGTAATGTGTTATGTCCACTGTAAACAGGATGCAAGTGTGTCTTTTGTGGGTATATGTGCAGAAAATACCTTTGAGTGTTACCAGTATTGAAGCAGGTGGATATACTTCCTTTCTTTACTCTGGAGGAATATAAATGCACAGTTCTTGTTTCTTTTCCTTCTTTGCAGCAGCAGTTCATGCAGTGTTTCCTCCCTTGCAGGTCAAAATAGTGGATCAGTTCTGCAGCACTAGCAGAAATTAATTTTAAGCATTATTAACAGTTTTCAGTTGGCACATTCAGTGTTGGTAATTCCCTTTGTCTTCTTTCCTTATTGCACTTATTTTCCAATGGTTCCTTGTCTGTTGTCTTCCCTAACATGGACTTCAGAAAACTGCAATCCCCTCCTTAATTTCTCTGCAGAGCAGTGCATCAGTATCAGTTTATGTCAGTAAAGAGCTCCAGGTCAGGCAAGAGAGTGGCCACAGACTTCCCTGGGGCATTGCAGCCACTCACAGGAATTTCAGTGGTTTGTATTTGTGGGAGCTGGTACTGCCTTACATCTCTTCAGGTGTGGTCTTTTCAGGTGTGGAGCTTGTACAAATTACAATATGTAGTCCAACCTTCCTTACTAAGAGAAAAAGATACTCCTTTGCCCTTGAAAAATAGAAATCTCTTGAGCACATTTAAAGGCAGAAAGAGACAGGCCTGCAAGTGGTTTCTGCTTCCTCCTCCCCCATCATCTGCTCTACACTGTAAATAATTTTCAGTTGCCAAAATGTTGTAGCAGATGAGGAGAAGTTTATAAAACAGCAGGAGCACAGGAATACAGAAAAATGGGACTCTGATTTATATTTGTTACATACATGTGAAGGTAGGAGAAAATGTTAAATACCTGTTTTCTCCATTAGATCTTTTTCTCAGCTGTGTTTTTGGGTTGTTTTTGGTTTTTGTTTGGGTTTTTTTTTGCACTGTTGATCATATATTTTCTTGAAACGTAAAACAAGCACTTCTTGAACCCCACAGTCAGAATTGCATCTGAGGCATTCCTGTGTTTGCCTGAGGTTTTGTTCTCAGGCTTTCTGATGTCACCAGAAACAAATAGTGGTGGTTCATGTGCTGGAGCTCAGTTCATTGCAACTTTATCTTGATGAATTTTCCATGTGAGAAACATTCTTGATCCAGCTGCTGGCTGGCTGCAAAGGGGAAGTCCTTCCTGAGGGCAGTGGGTTTAACTGCTCACTTCACATGCTCACTTTGCAGTGTGCAAGTTGAGCAAATTGATCTGCTGTTCACCTCTTGTGTTGTGCTCACTGACCAAAACCTTCACAGGTCACAGAGGAAAACAATGATTTGTCCTCTCTGTCAGAGCAGACACTGAGCTCCTGCTTGGAAGCATAGGGGAGCTCAGGGGTCCACAGTAAAAAAGCATTAGGTTAAAAGCAGATTCAAGTTGCAGGCAGCCTGATAGTCCCATAAATAACCATCCTTGGAGAGTAATGAAATTTAAGAAGATAATTAATTGGCAATATCTTTTTGATGCCCTTAAAATGTGCATTCATGACCAAGATACATTTCTGCTATTTAAACAGGCAACTTTAGAAACACTACTTCATCTTGTGGTGGTGTACCACAAACTCTGTCCCAAGGACATCTGAAGTGAATTAGCAGCTTGTAGGACCTGTGCCTTCCCTGAGCAAGCATGAAAATACCTCTTTGTATGCAGTGTGCTTTTAATGTGGATTAGTACTGCACCTAAAATACAGCAGGGCTGTTTATGGCAATACCTCACAAGCAGAGACCTTTTGACTATATCAGCATAGGAAAACTTTGTAACATTCCTTTTACGTAAGACTTGTGTCATGCTCTCAAGGGAAGTGTAATTATCACAATTTAAAATTGCTCTACTTGTAAGAAGTGTGTCTTTGGATATAAAACTTTGCACTGTTATCAACTGAATGACCAGCCCTCTGAATATAAATGTATGAATCAGTTTCAAATGTATATAAATGAAGAGTTTTCTTTCACTGATAAGCCCTTCCTTGGCTTCATTAATGGACATGTCTGTCCCATAAACTTCCATGATCTCTGAGTTAAAACAGCTCACAAAATTACTGATCTGATTAGTGCAAATGTATTCTCCAAGCTGCACAGGTCAGGTTTGATGAAAAGCTGTAAGAGCCATCAGCAGTGTTTTCTTGTCATAAAAGCTCTCACAGTGCATGCTGCTGTGTCAGCATAGTTCAGAGGGGTAAATATGCAACACTGTGACATGGGAGTATTGCAATAATGTACAAAGTGCTGCATGGGGCTGGTTCACTTTTTATGGCATGGTCAGAGAATAGTTCCTCCCTTGAAAATGTTAATTTTTTGCTATTTTTTGGTTATATTTTAATATCCTTATATCTAGCATGAAACACTTCTTATTCTAGTAAGTCATTTCATCTGTTTATTTGGCTGAGTTGCAATAGAGTAATGCCTTTGTCTGTATATTGCTGCTCAATTTAATAGTGGTATCATCCTTTGGAAGAATGGAGTGTAAGAGAAGTGTAAAACAAAAATGTGGCTGATTTTGCTACACAATTTTTTCCTACCCATACCTTTGTCTTAACTGGAATTCCTTGTTGAGAAGAACAAAAGAATCCATAAAGCTTAAGTCTTTTCTTCTTTGGTCCTTTATTCTTGGAATGACAGTTGTAGCACAAGTGGGTAGAAGCAGGAAGACATCCTGATTCCACAGTGTATTTACCAAGCAGTTTCTTTCCTCAGATATTCTCAAATTTTAAAAGTTCTTGCACTGAGTATTGTAAACATGATTTTTTCCCACCTTTTTTACATAAGGATTATTTAGAATGCCTGAGTTCAGATAATGGTTTGTCTTTAGTCTTCAGTATTTTTCCAAAGTATATTTTTCCCTGAATTACCTTTAGAGATGAAATTCCATGTGGATTCTTTGGTACCATCAGATGAAATGCTCCCTCCTCAATATAAACTTCACTGGGGAAAAATAAATTTGGGGGATATATAGTGAAATACAATATTTCTAAACCAAACAGGAGATACTTTTCTCCCAAATTGCAAAAATGCTTGTGGTGGAGCAATTCTTGTTAGTGCAAGATGTTATGGATACTAAAAACGCTGCTAAACCTTTCTGAATGGCTTCATAAAACAATTAAACCCATCCACAGAAGTAAAATCTGCTGGGGAGCTAAACAAAAAGACAGTGTTTCTAATTTGGAGAACCACTCAGCTGCACATGGCTGAAATCAGAGGGAATGTTCTGCATAAATAACATTTAAGTTTGCTCGTTCCTTTAATGCTGCAGCCCACCTGCCCTTGGGCACTGGCTGAGGATGGAGGGATGGATGTGGGCTTTGCTCCAAGGAAGTCACAGCCAATCCTCTTGATTTCTTTGATGTTTAGAAATGCAGGACTGGGTCTCAGGATGTGAGCAGTCTCCTGTATTCTTTAACAGCCACACCAAAGCATCCATGGAATCATTTAGGTTGGAAAAGCCCTCCCAGGCCATCATGTCCCACATTAAACCCTGTCCCCCAGTGCCACTGGATCAGGTAAAGCCTGGCAGCAGTTATTTAATCATGTTAGAATGCATTTCTGGAACATATGTAAGCTGTTAGAAGGAACAGCAGAGTGTACTGCCAGGTAGAGGAAGCTCCACTGGAAAAGAATAAAGGCTGATTAGAGTTAGATCAGGATTCTTGTGGAGAAGAGTTAGGCTGTCTCTTTAAATTAGTGCTCAGGGTGTGGCCTCTGTAGTAAATAACATCTGAGTTGAAATTCAGGTTTCCCTGACAATTGAACTCTCAAATCTTTTACAGATCAATAGTAACCAAGAAATTAAAATTTAAAAAAAAAAAAAAAAAAAAAAAGGAAATTAA
>WEIU01010807.1:912802-934969 GCA_013389925.1 Aegithalos caudatus | reverse complement strand
GCACTTACAAAAAAAAAAAAAATGGATGATATCAAAGTGTAGAAAAAAGCTGAAAAGTTGGGTAACTCAGATCAGAAGGCTCTAAGTGGAAGTGGCTTTTGTGGCCTGAATTTGTGCTTTATGTAAACAGCAGTCTGTCATCTGCCTCACAGAAATGCAAAACTTAAAACTTTGCAAAGTTAACAGTTTTTCCTTTAAGGGGCCTAGTTTTGATACAGCTCACTCAAGACTGGAAGGATTTGGGGGTTTTTATCACATCCTAAGAGAAGGATTGCCCTGCTGAGAGTTAAGGTTTCATCAC
This sequence comes from Aegithalos caudatus, assembly GCA_013389925.1. Classification (NCBI taxonomy): domain Eukaryota; kingdom Metazoa; phylum Chordata; class Aves; order Passeriformes; family Aegithalidae; genus Aegithalos; species Aegithalos caudatus. The sequence continues at coordinate 934,668 of WEIU01010807.1, read as the reverse complement.
AGCTTGTTCAAAGCAGTAAAAGTTTCTTGAACTGATTTGCACTGCATCGGATTTCCATGACTTTGAACCAAGGCTGAGAACTGTTTTATTGGAAGGCATAAGAGGGAAAGTGTTGTTAAATGATTCTACCTTCACTCCTGCAACTGCAGATTCCAGGGGGATTGGGTGGAATACACAGAGAGAAGGCAGGAAACTCTTAACAGCCCTGGTTGGTTTGGGTCGATTGGGTTAAAACCTTCCGGAATCGTGTAAAATGAATCTCCAGTCAATAAAATGCTGATGGGAATAAGATTAATTTGAAGTACAATAAGCAGATTCCTTGTCATGTAGTTGGCTTTGTAGCAAATACGTATTCCTCTCAGTGGAATTGTATCAACATTCATTTTTCTTTGATTTCTGGATATTGTTTTCAATTTTCTTTTGAGGAGTGGCTTCACAATTTTTTTAGAAACCCCTGACTTGTTCCTGTTGGAATTTGCTTGTTCAGGAATTGGCCTTGTGTCAGCACATCACCTGTTAGTTGTTAAAAGTTTAATTTTCAAAGATATGATTTCATCTCCCTGAAGACAAGGTGGACAAAGAGAGAGATTCAGTGCAACAGCTATAATTTAGCTTGAGATGTAAACCAAAAAAAAAAGAGAGGAAAAAAAAACATTTTTGGGATGAAGTCAGACCAATTGAATTGACTGTTTACATTGAGAAAGTATTACAGCCTGGAGTGTACAATAAGCTAAAGGCTTTGTCATTTAGGCTTGAGAGGAGTTTTAGTCAGTAATGAGCAGTAATATTTTGTTGGAAAACTGGCAATTAATGAACTAGATCACTCTCCAGTAGTGGGGCTGCTACATTTGCTTTTTTAGCATCCAGGTCTGCAGTTTCTACTGTGCCTGCTTTGTTCTGGCCTAATAGTCACTAGTTTCATTTTAACCATGTGTTGTGTTCTGTTCCAGAGTTTGCAAATGTTGTTAAATACCAATGTACTGGTACTCAGGGCAGAGAGCAGCTCCCTGTGAAGCAGGAAAATGCAAGTAGTGAAATTGGGAACTTAGTAGGAGGTCTAAGAGATGGCCAGAGTCTCTGAAAGTACAGAATGAGGAAAACTGAAATCTGAATCCTGAAAACTCCATTCAGGATGAGGTTTCTGTGGAGACTTCTGACACTTTGTGGTTGTATTTGAGTAGGAAATGTCTTGAGAACAGCTTTTCCTGTGGTCTTATCTCAGGCTTCAATGTGAAGATACACAACCGGTTTGCTTTTCTCCTTTAAAAATATTGAACTGAACTTTTAAAAACCTCAGCTGAAGAAAAGCAGTTTTGGTCCAAGTGCTGAGAACAGGCTTAGACCAGTTTTCACTACCCATATCCCAGTTATTACAGAAGTTTTTCAAGTGATCTAAATGAAAACTGCCTTGTAGATAAATTTTAAGGAAAATTTCTTAACTTTTAGGGTTTCCCACTCAATACTTCTACTTTAATAATGACTGAAAAGAAGACAACTATTAATTGTATCTGTATCATTTAAATCAAATTGATATGTTCATGGTGTAGTCAGATTTCTGAGGCATCCAGGCCTTTTTTTGCTATTAAACAGCTGTCCATACATGAATATATCATATGCTGACATTGCATTCCTAATTAATTTTCTTTTCCTCATTATACAGCTCTCGTGGTTTTTCTGGTTTTTATTAATATCTGTACTTAAAGAGTATGTGTTGGTTTGCGTTTTTGTTTGAAATTATTCAGAAGCACAGAAAAAGTCAGAAAAAAATGGTGCTGATGGAGTTTCTCTTCATATTAAGCCAATTTCAGTGTATAGTAGTTGAAGGATACCTTCCAAACCATATAATATTGAAAAACTTGGTATTTTTCATAATTTAAAAAAAATATATAGCTCCTCATGTTCCATAGTTCTGTGAAGTGAGCCTTGTAGTTGCCTGCTGCCTGAGTGGTGGTGATGTAATTATTCTCTAGGGGGGAAATGCCTTGAGTAAATATGTGAAATGAATGGAATAGACATTATGCAACTTCCATCCTTTTTGTGAGGCCTCATTTTTGTAAAACATTTTTGTTTTGGTCTTCTGGCTGGATAAATACAAGCTGAGTGAAACCTGATGTCATGGAAGCTCTTAACACTTTCCTTTGCCTCTATAATTCTAAGCAAAACTTTCTCTCCTGACCCTGCTTGGTTGCTAGAGTTGATTTTTGGATGTCTGTTTTTTCCTACTGTGGGAAGATTACTTTTAATGAAGCAGAACTCCTCGGTGACTCAAACCTTTGAACCTTGTAGAATGACACTTCCAAAAATGGGTTGACCCAAGAGTTCAAGTCCAGTCTCAATTTTAAATACTTTTTCCCCACCTACTCCATTTTCCAGGTAAATCCACGGTTACTCTTCTGAAAATTTGAATCAGCTCCCTTACATAGAGATCTAGATTTTCCTCTGATTTAAAATTGGCTTTAAAAAAGGGGCAAACACCATTTAAATCTTCAGAATTAAAGTAGCACAAAACAGATGTAAAGTAGTGCTGTCTGCGAGAGAAATCCAGGCAAGCGGTCTGAATCCTGTCTGCATCCAGAAAGTCTTGATTTCCAGCATTTCTAAGTGGTCTGATCTGCTGGATTTGGATTGTCTCTTGTCAGTTCTAAATCAAAAATCCATTGCCTGTGTTGGCTGCAGCTTGAACAGCTCCCAGTGCTGTGTTTTTGGGCAGGAGGGTCCCCTCTGAGCAGAGCTGTGCACACAGCTGAGGTTGGCAGCTCTCGGGGTGTGGGTCTCTCTGCAGGTACAGGCACTGCTGGGTTGTTGTTGGACAGCTGAGGAGAAGGCCAGCAGAGAAATCCCAGCCTCCATGGCCTCCTCTCCCTCTCCCCAAGCCCTTTTGTGCTCCCCAGCAGCGGTGCAAAGCGTTCTGTTCCTGCAGGGGCAGTGGGGCACCTCAGCTTCCCTCAAGGACCATTAGAAACTGCAATTTCCAAGTGAGTTTCCTGTCCAAGGAAGAGGGCTTAGCGCTCACAGGAACAGTTCTCCACTGTGCAAGGCAGACATTTTAGTTTTATGAGGAACAAATAAAACATTCCTCAGTGCTTTACAGCCAGAACACTTTCTGAGAGGCTTTAGTTGCAGAGTGAGCTGTGCTGCTCGCTGGCAGGGAGGAACACGGCCTGGCTGTTCTGCAGGGCTGCTGATGGAAAGGGCTGGGGGAGCAGGGGCAAACCCAACAGCAGCAAAAGCAGCAAAGCCTCTCTTGCTTTCCAGCTGGGCTACAGGCATTCCTGGTGGGAGGAGGTGGAGGGGTGGTGTTCCCCAGTGTCACAGCCTCGCTGGGGTCAGGGATGCCCGGGATGCAGCCAGGATCTCACCGTGGAGGTGATGGGGGCTTTGCCAGCACAGGCTGCAGGCAGCTCAGCCTTCCTGGGCTGTGCCTGGCAGAAGTGTGTGGATGCCAGCTGAATTCAGTTCTTTGGAGCTGTGGAAACTTTACCCTGCTAAGACTGCTTTAAAAATAAATTAAAGCAGTTGTCGTCAGTGTGAAATGCTGGGGGCTTAGAGTTAATATTTTGCCTCGTGCTATAATGAAGTTAATTGTGTGCTTTGAACGACACAAAAATGGTGAAAACGCACCAAAATCCTCAATGAAGTTTGACTGTAGAATCTCCAGAATCAGCTGAAAGTTTTCCAGTAAGCATCATAGGTTGTTATTGAACTTAGGATGAAAACTAATTGGTGAGTTGTGTTAAATTCAGTCTAACGAGAAGCCATGTGCTGTACAGTATTACTGAAGATTTACTGAGTCCTGTGGTAAAGGTAAATGAGCTTTGAGTTTAGTCTTTTATTTCCAGGTTGATGCCTTAATTCAGTTCTCTTTGCCTCTAAGCAAGCTTACAGGAGAGCTCTCATGGTGTAGTCAGCTCTTAAATGTGAAATCAAGCTCATATATTATTGTAGTGTTACATTTTAATATTAATGTGTCAATGTAAATATTAATTAATATTAAAATTTTAAAAAGACATTTCCTTTTTATTCCCTCTCTTTTTCTCCAAATGTTACCAGATATACAAAAGGAAATCTACCAAATGCAATAGTGAAACACAGGTTGTAGAGAGGGAAATGAAAGGTTAGGTGTAATGGAGACAGAGGTAGCACATAATTGCAAGTCTGACAAACATGTTATGTCATTTTTTTTAATTGTTCCTCAGACTTTCTTGCAATTAATTGCATCCTTGCCCAAGGCTTGTTGAGCTGCAGATAGATCAGTTAGCAGGTAATGCTCTAGCCTTTCTCTTCAAAGATCCTTGCAAGGGGAGCAAGTTCATCTTTCCTAAGTCAATAAAAAGCCATTATATGCATAGCTGTTAAACATTTTGTCAGTGCTGGAAATATCTTCTAAAGAAATAATTTATGAGGATCAAACAAACATGATTCATCAATTACTTTTTTGGGTTAAAAACTTCTTCTCAGAGAAAAAAAAATTCTTATATGAGTGTAGGAACAGAAATTATATTTTTAGTGTCCTAACTTGGATGTGTGCTTACATGGTTCCCTAATGCTAAAAATGAGTCATTGAGAATAGTGTCTTTTCCAGTAATAAAAAAGTAGAAGTGATGCAAGCCAGAACTCACATTTGACAGATTTGAGAACAAGACCTAGAGAATTAGTGTACTGTAGTGTGTGCTCTGATAGAAGAGGGATCCTAAAGGATGAGCACACAGTGGCTTTGAGAAGAGCACTGAAAAGTGAGGAATCTGGGGAAACTGCTTCAAAAGAATAAAAAAAAAAATTCTAGTTTAAAAGACAGGACTTAAGTATGCATTTGTTCTTCAGTGATTAGACATATAAAAACAAAATTATAATTTTAGAGTTAGATGCCTATTGAGCACATCTACCTCAGTTAGGAGTAACATGATGTAATTCCCATACCTTTTTGCATGGATGCTGGGTAGCACACTGAGTTTTCTTAATGACCAGGCTGTAATTAAAAGGAGCTTGCTTTGTTCCCCAGCGGAGATTCTGGAGTTGGCTGGAAATGCAGCAAGGGACAACAAGAAGGGTCGAGTCACTCCTAGGCACATCTTGCTGGCTGTAGCAAACGATGAAGAATTAAATCAGGTAAGAAAAACCTCGGCCTTGGGAAGGCCAGGATTCCCTTTAGGGCTTCTTAAGTTGTCTTTCCATATAGCTGACTTGTAAGTCGAGAGCTGTGCTTATTGAGTAGCACACCAGGAAACACTGATTAGCATGCTGCCTGTGTAACTGACTACAGCACTCAGCTTAATTATATGTTTCAGCACTCCTAACGTGTAAAAATGCAATGGAGATGTAAAATGATGTTTTCTAACACTATTACAACTACTTTTGTTGGACTAGGGTATTGTCATGAATTCTTCAAGACCACAGAAAATCCTGCAGATGCTGTTTTTTTGTTTTTAGTTTCCCCCTTTAGGCAGCTGAGGACTCAGTGGGACCTGTCCTGTTCTCACTGAACTCTGTTATTGTGACCACAGAAGAGCTCCAAGCTCTTACAAGTCAGTGTCCTTTGCAGATTTAAAGATGCCTTTAACCTAGCCACAAAAAATTGGCATTATGATTACAGTCAGTTACAGGCAGGGACTGGGATTAATGTACCTTTGTCTGAGGTGCTGTAAAAACCCATCTGAAAAGATGCTTTTTCCAAAGCTCTGTATCGTGATGGAACAGGAGAAAAATTATATCCCCATACCACCCTCCTTCTGGCCTTGTCTGAAATTTGGTAATAACTTTCCATTCATGATCCCTTTGTAATCTTGGAGCTTCACTGGGCTGAGAATGGGGAGCAGTAAACACAAATCTGATGGGAGTACCTGGGGGGCTTTGATGTCAGTGTTGTATCTTCCTGAATAGTGAATTAGCCCCAGTTAGATGTATAAAATTGAGTCCAAAGTGGTTTTAAATACAGAACATGATATATTTTTCCTCTGCTTTTAAAGGCTTGAATGAACTGCACACTTTTGAATATTGATCTTCAATTGCATATTTTTTTAAGATTTATAGAGATTTGTATAAGTGTTGCACTCCATTTTGAAATTTCTTTTTCTAAGAAAAAAAAAATCTATTTAATAACACAATTGCAGGACAATTCAGCCCTTGGGACATAAACTGGGTCTTTACAATGTGGCACCCTTTGTAGTCTCACACCCTGGATTTTGGGGTCCCATTTTCCTCTCACAGGCTGCTCTGCTGAGCCCTCAGGTGTGTGCCTGGGGCTCTCTTGTTTTTCTTCATTGGGTAGCAGCCTTCATGGCATGGATTCAGAGAAGCAGATCTCAGGTGAGCCCTGGAGATGCTGACAGTGACAAGCACGTGTGCAAGGACACATGCTCCCTTTAGAGTTAAAATATAGTAAGGGCTCAGCTCCATTTCATGCATTTCTCATCTCTTCTTCAAGGATAATGGTGGAGAAACTCAAGGCATTATACAAAATTTGTGGTGAATCCTATTTCTAAATCCTATTTCTCTGTTTTTGGAATTTGTCATGTACAGCTGCTTTTTATTTTTGATTAGCTATTGAAAGGGGTCACCATAGCCAGTGGTGGAGTGTTACCCAACATTCACCCAGAGCTCCTGGCAAAGAAGAGGGGATCAAAAGGAAAACTGGAAGCCATCATCACTCCACCCCCAGCAAAGAAGGCAAAGTCTCCATCACAGAAAAAAACTGTAACAAAGAAAACAGGAGGCAAGAAAGGAGCCAGGAAATCCAAGGTAGAGTAATGTGTTTAAAATAAAGCCAAGCAAGCTTGCCAGCAGAATCTGCAGGGAGCTTCACGCCGGGTCAGCTCTCCCTTGCTGTTGTTCCCAGGGTGGTTTCAGTCACAGTGGGAGCAGGGGAGCAGGAGCTGTGCCCCCTCCCTGCTGCAGCTGGGCACCCTCAGCAGTGGCCCAGGTGTGCAGCACACACAGATGGGCCATAAATGAATTGTTCTTGGTGAGAACATCCTGGGGTGGGCAGGGGCTGTACCAGGAGACAGAAAGCATCTGGGGGCTGTACTGGTACTGCCTTACAGGTTTCAGTTCCTAGGAGTAGGGAATCTTTCTGATGTGTACATGTGTAGCCAAGGATGGTTTTTCTTCTGCAAAACAACTACAGTTGGGCAATAAGTTAGGCAAATAGGAAGATAAGTACACAAATTTCACATGAAATGGACCAGAAATGTGAATGTTACCTCTGGGTCAAGCAAAGCTTCTTTATCCTGTTCCTGTTTACTTGATCACTCTTCTGATTGTTTGGTTTTTTGAACTGTTGAATTCAGTTTTCTCTCTCAGAACACCTATTAGTTGACATTTCAAATGCACTGCTTCCAATACCATGCACTAATAATTCCCCTAAATCTGGAATGTTTTTGCCCTGCTTGATTACAAAAGCAGGAAGTCTGTTGTGGGGTTCTGTTTTTCTTCCACACAATAAACTGTATTGTCTGCTTACTATATTGGTATTTGGCTAACAGTAAACTCCTGGGGAATTGAAATAAAACCCATGAAAATCTAATTTTCAAAACACTTGAGTAAAGTAAAGCATGGTTACAGCTTCTAAGTACCCTTGCATCCGAGTCATTTTAGGTGCTCAGCCTCAGACTTAGTTTATATACTTTGGAAAGGGACAACAGGAAGAACAGTGGCTTGCTCAGTATTCCTGGTATCCTTTTTGTGCTTCAACACAGGTATTGCTAAGGCACCAAATATTTATATGAAATTGTAAGTCATAATTTTATTCAGAATGTGAAATTATTCTTAGCACCAATTGAGTTTGTAACCACAGCCTTCGTGAATTTACTTCCTTTTCAAAATGTTCCTAATTCCCCTTTTTGTCCAGTACATCAGTTTATTCCTGAAACCTGTTATTTCACTGCAGTAATAAAGCAGGAAAAAAGAAAGGATGACTGGGGGAACTCCTTCTCTCTCCTCCAGCACTTTCACTGGAGATGAAAGTAGGTGATGATGTTAAATAAGACCGAAAATTGTTCAGCCCATCTCCTGCAAGCAGGCAGATAGAAAGTAGATGTATTCTTTTGACACTGCTTCTAAGGACAGCCACACATTACAAAGGAGAATTTCTAAAAATAAGTCTGTGAAATCTGGGAGCACCTCCCTTCAGAGATAAAATTTATTCTCTGACAAGTCAGTTTCTAGCTTAGAATAAATGTCTGCCCCCACACACAGATCTGTAATCCTTGTCCACACAAGCCATTAGAAAGCTGGTAAAAGTTTGGGGCTGTTTATATGTTTTCCTGCAACATTTAAGACAACTGTCATCTCAACTGTGCCCTGTTGTGGGCAAGAGGAGGTGCCTGTAGGTGTGCAGACATCCTGGTGTTTTTTTCTATTGATCCCTTCTACTGTTCTCAGGGACTTTGGTTGCACTTCAGGATAAAATCCAACCCCGCTGTTTGTACAGGCATTTTATTGCCTGCCAAGCATTTAGTGCATGTTGTATATCTTAGTGGCATTCAACTGTTTTTCTCAGAGCCTTGAGTTAACTAATTCACTGTATTTCTGGAAGAAGAAGCAGGGAGAAGTGAGCAAATCAGCCAGTGCTGACAGTACAACAGAGGGAACTCCTGCAGATGGTTTCACAGTCCTGTCCACCAAAAGCCTGTTTCTTGGCCAGAAGGTATGATCCTGCATTTTTATAAGTTAATACTTATTTTTCTGTGCTGTTTAGAGAAGAGCCCCCTCCTACTACCCCCTTTTCCACAAAACATCTAGGTACAATGGACATTTCCCTACTGAGCAATCAAGGAGATGTATGATATCAGTTTTTCTAATTTCAATGAAATTCTCCAAAACAACTTCTAGAGCATTTTAAAGAGTACATAAGTAAGTCTTCATGTGACCACATAATGAAATACTTAATTAGAAGGAAAGCCTGTGTGCTTGTAATCTGTCTCATTCATAAACAACATAATTGTTACAGATAAGCATCTGCCAAAGAGATGATTCTAAGCATAAAATGCATTTTTTCCAACAGTCAGCCCACTTCATTGCTGATGTAAATGATTTACAGGTTTTTATCAAAACCTGTTTTAGACATTTGTTCATAATAGTGGTTTTATGCTGTGTTCTGTGTTGTGATTTACAGAAGTTAATGCTGTGTAATAATGAATGATGCATTTATGAAAAGCTAGAGATCAACAATTCTTTTTTTCCCTGTGAATATGATTTGGGATGTGGGTTGGTTTAATGCAAATACATATCTGCTTAAAGAGGATCCATTTAAAGACACGAGTCATTAAATTAATCTGGTCTTTTATCCTGAAACCTGCCTTTAATTTGTGATGCAAAATTTTCATAAGTAAAACTGCATCTTTCTGCTATCATTCAATAATCAGATCATTGTGTTGTAAGCCATAAAAGACAAGCCATTGTCCATTGTGGAATGTAACTCCTCTGACTCATTCTTATTTTATACTGAGGTTGTTCTCCATTTATCCTCCAGTTTGTTTGCCAAGTTTAACATGCATGAGAGTAACATTTTTTTCAAGATTTCTGATTTTCCACATTTAATTTTACAGCTACAGCTAGATGGCTGGTTTGGTAGGGTTGTTTTGTATTTATTTTGTTCCTATGAGGGGGGTGGTTTTTCAAAGACATTTTGATGACTAAATTGGAACCCAAAATTTATAGTCTACATTACTGTTTCAGGAAAGCAAGTAACATCAGACTTCTGGAGCTGATTTTGAGCTCATTTTAGTTACCATAGGAAACCTGTAATAAGACCTAGTGCTGTATTCCAGCAAGACTGACACAGCAAGTCAGTGAGGTTTGTCTGTTGGGCTCAGTGGAAGAAAACCATGAACTCCAGGACTGCTTTAAGCTGTGGTGGGCAAAGCCAGTGTCTGTCTGTAGAGCTTCCCAGTGAATCCCAGTACTGGGAATGGACTTTCTGGCTTTCTCACTCACTTGGAGTCCAGTGCCCTGAGAAGATTCCTGGTGTGACACATCCACCCTGCACTGGGTCTGTGTCAGCCCTGCACATGAGAGACACCACTACTACGCCCTTTGTTGTAACACATAAGGAAAAGAGAAATTCAAAGAAAATGCAAACCTGTTTGTCTCCTGTGAGGGAAGCATCCAAATCAAACAGATCATGTTCTGAGGGTTAGAGAAGGCATTTGAAGGATTGCTGCTGAGATCAAGAAATCAAGGAGTCTTTCAAACCTCCTGTGACAGTCTTGAACACCTTTTCATCACATCTGTTTGGTTTGCAAAACTGTTATCTGCCAGATCAGAAAACCCTTTGCTAAATGCCAAGAAGGAAGAAAACAATCTTGGTTTTGATATCACATCATTCATAAGTATTTAATGGGAAAAATCTTTTCCTTGGCTCCATGCTTACAGAAGGGAAGGAATTTATTTGCATGAGCAGCCCTTCATCCTTCTAATAACCCCAAATTTAATTTGATGCAAAAACACAAATGAGAATGTTGCAAAACCAGGTATTGTTCAGTTTTTAAAATTCCAGTTATTGCATTAAATCTTTAGGTAACTGCTGACATTGAGCTGGAAATTCTTAGAGGTCATGAAATGGCAAAGAACCCTTCAGTTATACCTGTAGAAGTTTATTAGTGCCACATTAATTATTAAAATCTAGTTAATATGTAAATGATTGCACATCCACAAGTGACATCCCAGTGGAAATGTGGCATTGTGCACATTAACTGGTTTGTTTTTCCTGAGACCATTACAAAGTAGAGGCAGAGTTGCAGGATCTCAAGCCTAAGCTTTAAGGTTTGGACTTCCCAAGAGACCTCAGCTTGTGGTCTGCAATAGGCATCTTCAATTTTCAGTATGAAACTCATACCAGAAAAAGCTTCAAGACTTTTAAGGTAATTTTGTCTGAAATTAGAAATGCCAGGCTTGGCTTAGAAAATACTCATGGATGTGCTAAGTGCCATCTGCATTTTATCTAACTAACATTTATTGGAATGTTACCTCAAGTTATATCCATTCCTTGTTCCACATGTATATGCAAGTTGTGTCTATTTATTTTTTTTTAAATGGCCCTTTAGGGGATCACTTCTGCCTAATACATGCCTCATGCTATTGGGTAGTGAAATGGAGCAATTATGCATTGGAGGATTTAATTCCACTGGAAAAAAATCTGATTCATATTTTATTTGTTTTGGATAGCTAGCAGTGCATTGAGCAGTAAATGCAGAATTTAGTAAAATAATACTTAGCTGCCAACACATGCTATCAGTCATGGGCAGCTTTTTAAGCATTTTCTTGTTGTTGTTAAATTGAAACTTTAATTACCAGCTGGCTGTTACATAAATCCCATATATGAGTAGGCTCAGGGAGAGATTTAAGGTCCAAAACAAAAACAGTCTGCAGCTGATAGATCTGAGGCAAAAACCTGTAGAGCACAGAATTAGGAATCAAAAAGATCACTTACAGAATAAGCAAAATATGTTTAGGAACATACTATAATCTCCACAAAACAGTCATGGTGTGTGCATGTGTTTTGCTGTTGTTTTGTTTTTAATTTTAAAATTCATGAAGTTATTTTAACATTTTGGTTTGATTTGATTTTTTTGAAACAGCAGTTGCTTGTAGTCAAACTCAAGACTCAAACTTCAGTATGAATAACTCACCACGTGTGAAGTGTTAGAGGATTCCAAGCTATTTGGAAAGGAAGCTTTCTTAGATTTTATTACAAATTCCTGAACAGACACGTACTTAAAACCAGGGCTGAATTACATTCATTTTTAGTCAAAATCACCCTAGTTTGAGGTAACACAGTTTACTCAGGCAACATATGCAAATTACATGAAATTGCAGGTTTTTAAAAAGAGAAAAAAGGTCAATTCATAAAATCAAATGAATGAAATGGAAATTTTTTTCAGAAAATTTAAATATAGGGATGATGGCCTCCTTAAACATCCATTCACTTCTATGGGTTTCATGGACTGGCTTATATTCCCTGTTAATAAATTACCATACACAAAGAAATTATTTGAAGAGTTAAGTTCAGGAACGTGGGCTACAACAAACAAGAGATAAAAGTCTGATATTGATGATATAAAGTACCATGCCTGAAGATGTGTGTTATGCTTTGTAAGCTAAGGCTTTGGATTAAAAAGAAAGGCTGGTTTAACTGCAGCTGCAGCAGTTAAAGGAATAAAGTAATTCCTGGTTAAAGGAATAAAGTAAATGAATGAGAGCTTTCTCCTTCGTGGTTGCTTTCTGTAATCACCCAAACAACTACTGAAAAAATAATTCAAAATACATATTATAAACACAGGCATAGGTCATGCTGTAGCTAATGTATTTCCCCAAATGGAAAAGTCTGGCAGATCTTTTGCACTTTTCAAGTATTTAAAGTTTTGTCAGTATTAAACTTGGTGCCTGTGCAATCAGACTTCCAACAGAAGCTACAAAGCAGCATCACAAGCTGCTCAAGCCCTGGTCAGAAACCTCCCATACCTGCAGTTTTGACCTTTGCCAAATGTAGCATTCCCATGAGGTTGTGTCAGACTGTAGAGTTGGTTCTGTGGTGTGGGTCACATCCCCTGAGGAGACACCCAAAGTGTATTTTAAGAGCAAGTGATGCAGATGTGAGATCAATCTCTACATCTCCGTGCTGCCTTGTGCAGCTCCCTGTGTGCCCAGGATAGGTGCTCCTGATTTATAACAAGAAAGAAATTGAAAGACATCCTTGAAATATATGGGGGCACTTAGAGGAGTAAATGGGCAGGGTTAAAAATCTCTGCTTTCATAAGGGACAAAAGGAAGTAAAGCAAACAAAATCAAAACTAGAAGCAATAAGCACATAATATCCTGTGCCTGGTACCTCACCAGACATTCCCAAAGGCTGCAGAACTGCAATGAGGACTGCAGTGCTGTAGTACACAGCATGGTGACCACTGATAAGGAAAGAAAAAACCACATTTCCTTGTTGGGATGGAGGAATTGCTGGAGACAAGTGTCTGCTTTCTCAGAGATAGGCTCATGCTTGCCAACTTAAAGAAGGAGGAGCAGCAGCTTTGATCCTGTTTCAGTGCAGAATGGTCCCAGCACATCCCTGTAATTGATGCTTAAAGGATGCTTAGGGTGTCCTTCATCTTTACTTGGGGAAGAAACAAATACCCTCATTTAATGGCAAAATTAGAATCACAGTATAGTTTGGAAGGGATATTGAAGCTCATCTCAATCCAACCTCCTGCCATGGACAGGGACACCTTCCACCAGACCAGGTGGCTCCAAGCCCCATCCAACCTGGCCTTGGACACTTCCAGGGATGGGGCAGCCACAGCTTCTCTGGGCAGCCTTTGCCAGGGCCCCAGCACCCTCACAGGGAAGAATTTCTTCCTAATATCTGATATTAACCTCCCCTCCATCAGTTTAAGGCCATTGCCCTTGTCCTGTCACTCCATGCCCTCATGAACAGTCCCTATTCAGTCTTTTTGTAAAGCCCCCTTTAGATACTGGATAACAATAAGAATCCCAAATAGTGATCAGCATAAAACCAAAACAGAGCTTACTACATGTCAGGTACATTCATGTTCTCCCAGCATGAACAGCGTTTGAGTCTTGTGTTTGAATTTTTTTGGGCTAATAACCCTTTATGACCTGCCATTTATTTTGCATATTTGTTTGCAGTGATGCTATCTCCATCTGTGTTGCAAAGCTCACTTTTCTGCAGCTTCTCTGTGATTTCCCAGCTGTCCTGTTATTTCCCACCTCATGCTTTTCTTTTCAGCTGAACCTTATTCACAGTGAAATCAGTAATTTAGCCGGCTTCGAGGTGGAGGCCATTATCAATCCTACCAATGCTGACATTGACCTTAAAGATGACCTAGGTAAATGGGGCATGGGTTGACACAACTAACGGTCACATGGAGATTATGGAACCCAGAATTTACTCTCTAGGGCTTCATACCTTTAATCAGAGCAGAAATCCAAATCTTGCAGGTCCTGCTTTGTTAAAGAACTGTGTTCAAAACACTTTTGGATCAATTCAAAATACTTGCAGCTATTGCCAGTCTTCAAGCTGATTTCAGTTCACAAATTTTAAATTCTTTTCCATAATGATCATATGTGACTGTTAGCTATTTTGGGGGGTTTCTTATTTGAATACTTTGAGGACTACAATACTTTTTTGTCAGGTTTTTCTCAAAATAAGCAGTTTCTCCATTCTACCTGAAATCTTAGGGGTTTTATTTCAATTTCAATTATAGACTAGGCATAAAAATTTTGGAAAGGTCTTATTACTTAATGAGCTATCCCCAAATCTTCCATGACTTGATTTGATGTTTAATTCAGTCAATAATTTGTTTCCATTATGTTTCAATTCTTCCCTGTCACTTTTACATTCAGCTGGAAACAAATACTGATGGCAAGGGTGAACTGTCATGGGTGGAGAATCACTTTTAAAGCTTTTCTCTTGTTTCAGATTGATAAGAAGTCAAAAAAATCCTTCTTTAGGAGATGTTTATTCTTCAGCAATACAAAAATTGCCTTTCATGCATTATGTACTGCCATCCCTTCTTATTTGAGTATTCCTGCTGCTGTCTTTTTTTGAATCTTCCTTCATGGAATACAACCCATAGTTCTAATACTGCTGCATTTCCTATGGGAATGTAGAGAAGTAACTTAACAAGAAAAATAGTCTAAGAAGGCTAATTTGATATCAGCCTTTCTTAGAAATACATATATTTCTGCAAGTGTCTTAGCCATTCCAGCACACAATTACAAGCTATGCCTTACTTTTAAACTATACAAACAATTATTTGTATTTTTAAAGCAAATTCTGTACAATGCTGGCTGCAAATACACAGTTTCCTACGTGTGAAGGAAACTGGCGTTTTTAGAAACAAAATGATGCGTGGCTTTCCGTGTGAAAAACAGTACCTGTCAGCTAATTAGTGCTGACAAAATGGAGAAACTAATTATTTTGTTTGGCTCGATGATCTGAATTTCTCTTTTTTAAACAGATTCCATATTTTAATGTCATGCGCTGTGGGGAACCGATTGTTCGAGGTTTCTGCAAAATGAAACGGGGCATTAGCCGATTTTAAAAACTTTGGAAATGATCTCATGTGATTGCTCTGACTTGTCATTTTAACGTTTATTTGCCGATGTCGCACTCGATATTCCTCCTCCCGCTCCCCACAGCCCTTTCCCTACACACACCTGCACACACAGCTCAGCACACTCCTTTGGAGCAAGGTTTGGAGATGCCAAGGTAGGAAAAATCTGGACGTTGGTACCTGTGTAAATGTAGAGCCTGTGCTGGGTCTCTGTCCAACGTGGTTGATATACATCTGTTTACCTGTTGTAGTTGCAAGTTGTACAGGCTGACATTGCCACGATCGACAGTGATGCTGTCGTTCACCCGACAAACTCTGACTTCTACACGGCTGGGGAAGTAGGTAATGGCAAGTTCAGTGCTGCCGAGTTGTATGTGTGTGCATGGTGATCAGCAGCCACCAGCTTGTTGTAGCTACGCAGATCTGCATTCGTTTCTCACTTCCAGCAGTCCTGACTGATCATTGCAAGAAATGAACAGTTACAAACCTCGGGGAGGTTTTTGGTTTTCATTGCCAAATCGGCCTTTCAGAAGTCACGGTGGAGTGCACCACCAAAATTGAAGTGAGGGAACAGGGCCTTAAATGCAGGCACGTGACCAAGGAAATGAATTGTGACACTGTTGGTTTGACCTGTAAAGTGCCTGGTTTGAATGTGGTTTGAGTATCGATCTCTAGATTTCTAACCAGTTCCAGTGCCCCCTCTCCATGCCCATTTCAGATGTTCACATCTGGATTCACGGGCTGGACCTAACCTGTCTGTATTTTCCAAACTCCTGAGATGATCCTTGTGGACCGATGGCCTTCCTAGCCCTGCTCCATGGTCCTCACTCCCACCGGCCCAGGCTAGTGCTGCACACACATCAGACACCCGAGCTGCAGGATGAGAGAAGGCATGACAGGAAACAGGACAGACCTCTTAATTCAGCCTTAACTGTCCCCTGAGTAACTGCTCCTAGCCCTTCTCTTACCCCTCTCACATACAGAATTTTGACGGATTTTATAAAAGGGTAGGAGTACTTTGATTAAACCGCCTTGGTAATTTGAGAAGGCAAATCAGAACTTGGGCCAAAAGCAGAAGTTGCTGGCAGTGCTTAAGAACAAGTCAGCTGATGCCAGCCTCTGTTCTGCATCTCACCTTGAGCTCACCCTTGCTGTGAGGATGGGCTCCCCCCGTGCCTGAGGCCTTGCTGTCAGTACTGACCTGGAGGGACACGTGTCCTGCAGCACCTGCTGCTTCTGCAAGGGCTGCTTTCTGAGTTACAGGCAGAGAAATGTGGCTCTGGACAGCCTCTTGGGGCAGAAGCACTGTGACTTTGCTGGCTAAATAATATGCAGTGTCACAGGAGCCTGAACTGAAGAATGTGTTCCAAAGCCTGTCAGACCCATTTAGCCAAAGTGCCTGTCTCCTACCCTGTGGCAAAGAAAATTGTCTCTTGAAGCTGGACTGCTCGTTCCTTAGTGTAGGTTCCTGTTGCCTCTGACTGCTGTAAGAAAGAATAGAAGTGCACAAATGCTTAGCTTCCAATGATTAACTTTTACCCATCTAAATTTTTTTTTTATTATTTTTTGTTGTTTTTTTCCCTAACAATTTAAGTGTACTGAGGGCTTATCCTGAGAATTTTAGATCCTAAATTTCTGCTAACGCTGTTTTCAACACTGATACCAATGCCTGCTTGGAAAGCATGAGATAATGATCTTATTCTCATGGGAGTGACACATATTTATGCCTGTGAGCAAATAAGCTACTAACCTTGAAGCTATGAAGCAAGACTTCCATCAAGAAACTTGCTAGTGTAGTGGAAAATGGTTAAATACAATCTGTCCTTTGCCAGATTAAGCTAATTTACAACATAGATGTCAAGTGTGGTTTCAATATAAACTCTAACTATTAATCAGAAGAGTGTAATTGAGGAGTAAATGCAGAATATTTCACTCATTCATACCAAATATGACTTTTTCTCTTCTTTGTACCAGATCTGCAAGAAGAGAGCTCAGTGGAATAAACTGACATGGTTGTTCATTGCTTTTAATTATAAATTAATTCCCAGTAGAAGGGAAAATGCTGATCCTTCTGGATTGAATTAAACCAAACTAGGCTAAATTCCATCAAATGTACAACAGCTTTGCAATGGCAAAGAAATGACCTACTTAATAGAACTTTGCTGTTCCTAGGTTCTGTACAAGGCTTAATTATGTTTCCCCTTAAAGGGGAAAATTAAGGATTATGAATGTCATGGGTTTTAGGACTGATCAGAGTTCATGGACTCATGGGGACTATAACTGGCATATATATAAATGTAAATAGGAATGATATGGAAATATATACAACAAGAATATAAGTAGAATGGAAGGCTCTTTCATTCCCTCCCCATCCCTTCTCAGTCAGGGTGATTTTGACCCTGGATGGGCTCAGCAAAGGGCACAGGGTGTTGTGCTTTAGTCACTGCCTTTGGAGAGCAGAGTGCTCACCTCAGTGCTGCTCTGCATCTCCTTCCCAGCACCCTCCTAGGACACCTTGCTGCTACAAATAAAGTGATTACTGTCTTCTCTAAAAGAGTTGTAAGGTGATCCTCCCACTCAGTTGCACTGGGATAGGTAACTTTAAGTTTCAGAAAATTCTTAGGAGTTTGGCTGAAGTATTTATATTGAAAAGCTTAAATGAGCACAAAGAGCAAATTACACTCTGACCTACACAGTCTGACCTTGCAATCCAGTTTTTGGCAAACCCTGTTGTGAACTGGTTATGAAAAAGCCAGAAGAAAGGCATAGCTTTTGTAATTGTCCTCAGCCACTAAAAAAATAGACTTTGGGTCACAGAGTCAGTCTTTGAATGGAAAAAGATGCATTGTTTTCAACTTTGCAGTTTGGAAGAAATCTAGCAAAACAAAACCAAACCGTCTTGCAGTCTTCTTAGTTCCTAGAGGTATAACCTGATTTAGTAGCTGGAATCTTGGAGGAGGGCCTCTGCTTCCTGGGGCATAGAGTATGTGCACTTCCATCAGAAATTGCATTTTTTTTTTTCTTTCTTCATCAGTGGAAGTAAGGGGTGTCACCAAATAAATGTCTAGATCTTTAGAGATCCTAGTTCTGAATTTTTGGAAATCAGTTTTCAAAGCAATATCTCCAATCAGAGCCTTTACGATATCACTGCTTTTTACTTATTTACTTTATAATTAATATGCACAGTGCAAAATTATGTGGGATGCTTATGTAGTTAGGAAAATGCTTTCTTGGGCTGTTTTTTCTTTCATTAATATTTCAAACTAGAGCTGCAAAATAAGATCTAAACCATTTAGTGATGGACTGCCTTTGTAAACAGCATACCTTTTGGTTGCCCTGACACACTGCACAGCTCTTCTCCTCCCAGAATGATTTTGTCCAGCTCCTTAGTTGTAGTTAGAGAAGTTCATTGGAGGAATGTGTTCCTTAGAGATTCTCCTTATTTCTGAGGCTCTTCCTCTTGGTTAAAGGTGGCTCAACAAGCTGGGCAGTTACCAAGTAAAGCAGCCCGCTGCACTCACGAGACTGTTTCATTCCTGGGGCCACCTGTTGGGGTCAGGGACCAAGATCAGGTGAGTTTCAAATTCTTATTGTGGCAAATGGCTCTTTAAAGCAATTTGTAAGAGAAGAGGGGAAATGAATCCTAGGGGAAGGTGTTACAAACCTTCAACCGCTGTTGAGCTAGCACATTCTTCTGGAACATTTCACACTAAGAGATGCTCATGAGAAGGAAGGAGGTAGGGATGTCATGCCAAATGTTTTTTGACAGTAAATTCGAGTCTGAGCATGTTAGCGAGGGATACCAGCGTGAGGTTTTTGGGTTGTTAGGGTTGTCTTTTTGTTCTTTCTGTTGTCGTTGTTGTTGTTTTTAATGACTAGCTAATTCTCAAGTCCCAAAAGGTTTAGATCTTACTTTGCAGTCCCCAAAAAAACGTTTGGGCAGAAAACTCTAGAGCGATGTAACAAAAGCGAACGATGAGTCACACGCCTGCTGAGATCAGAGGAGTAAACTCACGATTCTCTGTTCAGGGAGCACTTTGGAAAAGAAAGGCGGCAAGGAGTTTGTGGAGGCGGTCATTGAGCTCCGCAAAAAGAACGGCCCGCTGGACATCGCCGGAGGTGAGACCGCGCTCGGGGCCGCGCTCGGGGTGCGCCGGGGCCGGGCTCGCACAGCCCCGCTCCTCCTGTCTGCAGGCAGCTCCCAGGGCTGCCTCTTTGTGTTCTCCGCAGTTAAACTGCACTCATTGCTTCTTAAATAACCTTTACCAGGGACCTGTGGAACGGCAGGGCTGTGGTGTTACCGTACAGCCCGGCTCCTCCTGTCTGCAGGCAGCTCCCGAGGGCTGGCTGTGTTCTCCGCAGTTAAACTGCACTCAATGCATCTTAAATAACCTTTACCGGGGTACCCGGGGCTGGGCAGGGCTGTGGTGTTACCGTACAGCCCGGCTCCTCCTGTCTGCAGGCAGCTCCCGAGGGCTGGCTGTGTTCTCCGCAGTTAAACTGCCCACATTCCATCTTTACCAGGTACCGGTGGACGGGCAGGGCTGTGGTGTTACCGTACAGCCCGGCTCCTCCTGTCTGCAGGCAGCTCCCGAGGGCTGGCTGTGTTCTCCGCAGTTAAACTGCCCACATTCCATCTTTACCAGGTACCGGTGGACGGGCAGGGCTGTGGTGTTACCGTACAGCCCGGCTCCTCCTGCAGCTGCAGCACCGGGGCTGTGCTGTGCTGTCTGCAGGCAGCTCCCAGGGCTGGCTGTGTTCTCTGCAGTTAAACTGCATTCATTGTTTCTTAAATAACCTTTACCAGGTACCTGTGGATGGGCAGGGCTGTGGTGTTACCGTACAGTCCGGCTCCTCCTGTCTGCAGGCAGCTCCCAGGGTTGCCTCTTTGTGTTCTCCGCAGTTAAACTGCCCGCATTCCATCTTTACCAGGTACCTGGGACAGGCAGGGCTCTGGTGGTACAGCACAGCCCAGCTCCTCCTGTCTGCAGGCAGCTCCCAGGGCTGCCTCTTTGTGTTCTGCACAGTTAAACCTCCCACATTCCATCTTTACCAGGGTACCTGTGGATGGGCAGGGCTCTGGTGGTACAGCACAGCCCGGCTGTTCGCAGGTACGGGCGTGCACGCTCAGGGTCGCTCGTTAAGGCCACGCTTCAGAAAAGCAATTAATGAGATGCTTAGTTTTGAGTCCTACTCTGTTCAACATCTGCTTTGCTGAAATGCTGCTGACTTTCACTGAACTTAAGCATGTGCTTAAAGTTCAGCATCTGCTTGGGTACTTAGTTTAATCGGTGCCAAAATCATCACTATAAAAGCTTATGACTTTTTGATGCCTAGTTATCAAAATTTATGTAATATCGGAGAAAAATCTACTATGTGAGTAATAAAGTTTGATAATGGCAGTATATAATTTTACACCATCTGTGAAATTGCTGATCCATGTTGTTCATATAGAAGGCTGATTCTGCCATCTGTGTTTATGCTATAAAAATAAATACAGTGTGCACACTGTAAACGAATCCTAACTACAGCCGAAGGGGAGATGTAAGAATTCAGCTCTGACAGAAAAAATTACAACTGTTTACTTCTGGAGCTTAATACTTTGGGGGTTTCTCCTTTGCTTTTTAAAAATTTTAATACGTTTTTCTTGGAATTTTTGTTCTGTGAAAATATGCAGAATCAGTTACTCACTTTTTTTTTTTTACTGACTTTGTATAAGATTGCTTACCAGCCCAGACCAAATAGCTGGGAAGTTGAAAAGGGTTTTTTTTTCTCAGCTGTTAGAGCATCCCTCAGATCTGCAAGTTGCTTGGCAGTCTTACTCCAGGGCAGTAAGTGGGATAAACTGGCTGATAGGGACTTGTTGGAGGACTCTAGAGCAGAACAAATACATCCATTTTTCAATCCTACATCTGCCCAGGTTTCAGATTTCTCAGTTCTGTGGGCATCCCTTTAATGTACCCATGACCAGAATGCTTACCTGGAATGTGACTGGCACAGAATAAGTCCACAGTTGGCTTTCTCTTTCTTACTTCCCATTTCAGTGCATTTGCATTTGAAGGGGCAGCTGCCCTTGGTAATGAACAGTTGTCCTCATCAGAATCCTAATGAGTTAATTAATGACTACCTTGGAAAACACTCCCTGAGAAATATTAAAGTTGGTCATGTGTATCAATACAGTATTTTATTCTTTCAGGGAGGGGATATCCACATTTCACATCTGACTAGAGATGTGTCAGCTGCTTTTAATAGATTTTTCTTGGATTTATGATGTATTCTGAATCTGCCAACATTTTAGTTGCACATTGTGACAAATTAACATTGCCTAACACTGAGGCTATTCAACATGTTGGGACTCTGCAAACCCATAAGAACATAAATGCTTGTGCTTCCATTGTCCCTCAAAATGTTCTGGTTAACCCCTGGTCAGGATCCATATGACAAAGTCTATTTTCTCTTTCCTGCAGCAGCCATGAGATAGTATCCATATGTGATGATCATGTGCCAAGAGTTACTTAAATAGAAAATACCTCATAAACATTCCAGAATGGAATAGAGGATTTCAGACCTCTGAGTACCTTTGCAAACCTGATATTTTAATTTAAAAAAAAAAAAACTTACTGGTATTTTTATTATGGTTTTGTTAAGATGTAAGCTGCCATTTTATATCTGCTCTTTTGTGGAGTATTTTAGGGACTGAATCTCTGTGAGGACTCACTGTATGCCCCTGTGAGATTTCAGTAGATGTTTTTCTTTTCCCAGCTTGTGATTAGGGTGGTTTGCTTCCCCCCACCTTTTTTTTTT
>WEIU01010807.1:842471-912785 GCA_013389925.1 Aegithalos caudatus | reverse complement strand
TTTTTTTTTTTTAAACAAACCCAAGTTACACCTTTTTCTTTGCAACCAGAGCCCAGTGAGTTGGGAGATGACAGAGATCCTCTCAGCCTGGATTCTGGCAGGCAGAGCACAGTCTGTTGTTGCTCTGTGATGGGAAGTGGTGAACACAGAATGTGTTCTCCTGCAGAGAAGGAGGCCTCTCATCTGGAGAATCCCTGCCTGTCACCAGTTTGTAGGCAGGATCTGCTGCATCTCCTTAGTCCCCACATGTCCATGGTAGTATTGTGGAGATAAGATATGATTAGCATGGTAAGAATCCTTAATTTCTTTGTACGTACAAGGCATGGCCTGTTGCTGCACAAACAGTGTGAATCAAACACTGCAAATCTGTAAATGTATCCTCTACAGGCCTCTGTCACAAATGTGATGGAAGAAAGAAAATAAGCCCAGCATTGTTCAAGTGATCTTGGATGACCCATACACAGAAAAGTTAAAATAGGGCCAGGCCCAAAGTCCTGAAATCACACAAAATGTCTTCATTACAGTTATTCAGAGACAAAGCTGGAAATAAAGCCAGAATCTTAATTCACCTCTTTTCCATCCCTCCTTTGGGATTTGCAGAGCACTAGTAGCTCTGAATGCTCCAGTTTGGGTTGGGGTATGATCAGAAGCCAGCTGAACACTCTGTACATTTAGCAGGAGTAGCTGAAGTTTACTGGGGTTGTAACTTCTTGTGCCTGCCCAGCATCCTGGTATTTACTGTATCTCTGCAGTAAAGCCAGTCAAAGCAAGCTCATCCTTGTTTGAGTTTGGGTTCTAGCAGATCTGCCCTTCTCCTTACCCAGCACTCAGTATAAATGTGCTTCCTTTGATGTCAGCATGAATTCTTGCTCTCTCTCAAATAAGCTCGATCCTAGCTATGATTTATAAATTATCACAGCAAAATGCAGATGGAAATGGAAAACACAAAGTCCCTGTAATCATGTTGTATTTTAAGGCTGCGTGATTTGTAATCTAAAACATTCTCAGGGGCTAAAGGAATGTCTGTTGACTGTTTGCTATTTTAATCACATGTCCTCTCCTTTAATCCTAAAGAGAGGAGAGTAATTACATTTCATTTTCATTTCTTCCTAGCTGCTGTCAGTGCTGGCCATGGACTGCCTGCAAAATTTGTGATCCACTGTAATAGCCCAGGCTGGGGCACAGACAAATGTGAGGAGCTGCTGGAAAAGACAGTGAAGAACTGCTTGGCTCTGGCTGATGAAAAGAAGCTGAAATCTATTGCCTTTCCTTCCATTGGCAGTGGCAGGTAAGGCTGTCAGGCAAACCTGATGCCAAACAGGTCACATTCTCTAAGTGCCATCTGGTATTCCAGTCCCTTCCTGTGTACAAAACACATTGCTGCAATGCTGGCTCTTTTATTCCTTGTTTAAATCAGAAGAGTTTCTTCTAGGTTTGTTCAGGCAGTGCATGGAGCCTGCAGTGTTTTCCTGAGTACTAGTTTTGTGTTGGCAGATCTCATAATGATCCCTGCAAATCTTAAAGCATGCAAATGGGGTAAAGAGCATAAAACAAACTTTCAAGAGAGTATTAAAAGACTTCTCTCAGACTGTAAATTCATTCAAATAAATTGGAGATGTGGAAAAGAACATGAAGGAAAGGGGTCTCTTTTGCCTGATTTTAGTGCATAGTGAAACTTACCTGTCTTACAATGGCTAGAAGACATGGCTTAGTGTTTATTTAAGCAGCACACCTAAAGTGCCTTGATTCTCAGGATTTGCAGAGTCACTTCAAGCTTTCATCCAAAATCCATAAGCTGAATTCCATGCAGTTGACATCATGGGACTATTTCATTAAAAAAAAAATCTTAAAAACCCTTGCCAAGGTCTTTGAAAGCCTCAGTCTAAGTTCAGGTCCTCTGGCTCTGTACAGTATGCTCAGTGCCTTTGAAAATCAGGTCAGGCTCTTAAGAGTCTCAATCCAGCCTGATTGCACCTTTAGTCTGAGGCTTCTGGGTTTGGGGTGCAGAGGGAGGTTGGGAGCACCCAGCCCTCACTGATGGCTCAGCAGGGAGACCAAGGGCCAAACCTAGGCTGAATTTCACAGTTGTGTCTCTTAACCCCTAACAACTGACCCTCTTGAGTTTGCCATGAAAGAAGTTGGCTGGTGTACAACAAGAATATTCTTCCCATTGTTCTGTGTTGCAACACTGGACTAATTCTTGCATATTCTTTGGGCTAGGGCAGAAAACAGTATTTGAGGTTTTGGGTGAATGACAAGAAATAAAAGTTTCCTTAGAATGCTAAGTTTAAGCAACATGCATCATACAAATCTCCAGCTAAGGTTAATTTGCATAGGTGTCATTTTAAGGAGATAACTTGAGCAAACTTTGCAGAACAGTAGAGAAACAGAGCAGAGGGTTCATAGTGAGCTGTTGGATTAGCTGTCAGGGTCACAGGCTGGGCAGTACAAAGAGAAACTGAATCACTCTCTGGGAGAAACTCTTCCTCCACAGAATAATGTGGAATTGGTTATGTAAAAGTGGGACCCTGTAAAGTATCTTCCACACAGCCCTGTCTCTTCTGGAGAGCTCCCAGCAAAGAACCATCCCCAGCCCTTGTTGTGAAGTAAGTGATTGGTACTGGAAGCTGATGAAGCCTTGAACAACCCTCAGGATTCACATTCTGTTCTGGAATCTGGTTACTGACAGGCAGGATCTGAGGCAAGTTCTCCACTTGGCATATACATGTCATTCTTACTTGAGCCAGTTGAAGTGGTGCTTTTAAAAGATGGAGAGGAATCAAAAGGCCCTGAGTAATATATGAGGTTATTTATTTTTCCTTTTTTTTCCCCTTAATTAGAGATACTCGAGCATAGGTTAATTTTGGAGAGAATATAATATATTCTGACAATACTCTCTACTTGTTTTTATGAAGTCAAAAGCATTTAAAAAGAGGAAAAAAAGTAAAGCTCTAAAAGATAGCAAATGCTAAAGACATCACATGTATGCAGCTGTTCTAGTACAGGCATCTGTCAAGCAGACATCACCCAATAAAGCCACATAAACAGTTTCATTCTCTTTTATAGTTGAGGAATGGGATTACATGAGGGCAGTTCAAATAAATCACGAGGGGAAATAAAATAGCATACTTGTAGCATTCATTGGGCCAGATGCTCAGCTACAGCCAACTTCTGGAAAGCACAGCTTGGGTGCTGCTCAGAGGTAGCCTGGAGTTCAGTCTGGTAGGGCCAGCAGGAGAAAAGGGAGAGTTAGGGACTGAACATGAAATCATCCTCTGAGAAGGGATTTCATTCTGAGGCTCTGACTTTGATCTGAATTGACACTGGTTTGGCCAAGGTCCCAAACTGCCTTTTCACAAGAATTTAACTCAGACCCATAGATCAGTGCATGAGGCTTCTGTTTCTTGCAGCCCACACGTGGCCATCAGGCCAGCACCTTTCTGCTGATTTTTCTGCTCTTTCATTTCTCTTGGCAGAGGTGTCCTGAGCAATGGATTGTTAGCAGCTTACCTGGCACTGTGCCTTCCTTTCCCCAGGCCACTCTTGTTTCCTGTGCCCTGGTGTGAGCACCCTGCCAGAGCACTTGGAAGTTGTGTGGCTTCAGAGGCCCCTGAGAACAGTTCAGAAACAGTCAGTGTCCCTGTTCTGATGCTGCCCTGCAGGACAGTTCAGGAGCAGAATTCCTGGAAGATCTCTTCACTGTATGCAAGGTGCAGCATTCATAAGTAACCTGCAAGTGCTCAGGTGTGGAGCTGCTGATTCCTAAACAGCTCCTGTGTCAAAACTGCTCTCAGTTGATAACTTCTCACACAGCTGATTATCCCTGCCCAGCTCATTTGGCTTTAGAACACTATGAGCTTTGCTCACAATGCTTTTTCCTTTTTTTTTCTTCTTCAACAGAAGAAAAAATCTGGTATTTTCAGAAAAGAAAAAACAGTGTAAGCTATTTCATGCCATCATTTAATATATATATAAAATAATACCACAAACATCATCTTCAAGACAGCACATATCACATTAGAGGCAGGACTGACACAGAATTGCTCTCCAAGAATGATTTTTGATAAGGCAATGTGCAGCAAGTGGACCATGACACAGGCAGTTCAGATTTGGGGAAAAACAAAAAAAACCCCCAGCATTTTACTAGCAATGTGGTGCTTCAGTGAGCAAGTGCTGAGAAATGCTCACCTGTTAGAGCCAGAGGTGGATTTAGCCCAGCTTCTTTGAACTGCTCACAAAATGCTGAGGAACTCAGCCATCTGTGTAATCTGTAAATTATTTGTAATATTAATAGTACAGACTTTATAAGGAGCAGTAATAAGTACCAGGTATCTGTAA
This sequence comes from Aegithalos caudatus, assembly GCA_013389925.1. Classification (NCBI taxonomy): domain Eukaryota; kingdom Metazoa; phylum Chordata; class Aves; order Passeriformes; family Aegithalidae; genus Aegithalos; species Aegithalos caudatus. Next base: position 908,447 of record WEIU01010807.1, on the reverse strand, counting down.
GTGCATGTCAAGGAGCCAGGTGATGTCCAACAGGCTCTTTCAGGTTCTTTTTGGGGGCTACTCTCCATGTCCCAGACCTTCAGACTGACTGTGGAGTGGGGCAGGGCTCAGGGTTTGGCAGGGTAAAGGCACAGTCTGGGTCAGTAGCAGTATCTCAGGAGTAACACAGCAACAAAGTTCAGGCCCTATTCCAAGCAGTTACCAGGTGTAATTCCAGGGCTCTGCCATGACATACAAAATTCAGGTCATAAAGTTCATGTTGTAGCTTGGTTCAGACCATTCTACTTATGCTTGACTTAAGATTAGATGAATCTCTAAGACAAGGATTCCTAGATAAAAATGTGAAGAAGTTTATAAGAAAGGTTGTCAGGTTAGGTCCTGCAAAATCCTGTGCTTACTTACCATTAGTAGTATTAAGACTATATTGTACTTTGAGTCTTTCTATGTTTCATATTCTATATCAAGTTCTCTGTCTGTTTTTACTTTTCTTTGTTAGTTGCTTTGCTCCCAGGACAGGTTTAACTTTGCAGCTCCAGTACATACACTGCTTTCCAGAACACAGCAGCTCTTGGTTAACTTCCCTGTTAAATGAGAATAATTGACCCACCAGGTATCATGAAGTTTAACCCATCAGTTTGTGTAGACCCTGTATTCATATTTTGGAAATGCTTTTCTTCTGTTTGAGTATTTGAAGTCTTGCCTAAATCAACAAGTTTGTAGCTTCCAATTCAGGCTGTAAACACTGGCTTTGCAGCTTTATTTACCATGAGGTGTTGGAATAAAGCCTGAGCCTTCCCTGGGAGGTTCAACCATCAAAAGTTGCTTCAGCAAGCCTTGATTTTCTTTCTTTTTTTTCCTCTCTCCTAGAAATGGCTTCCCAAAGCAAACAGCTGCTCAGCTGATCCTGAAAGCCATCTCCAGCTATTTTGTGTCAACAATGTCCTCTTCAATCAAGACTGTGTACTTTGTGCTCTTTGACAGTGAGAGTATAGGAATATACGTGCAGGAAATGGCCAAGCTAGATGCCAACTAAGCCTAGAAAGCTACAGAACCAGCCCCCTCTTCCACCCAGCAGCATCCCCAAATCCTTAACTCATTGTGAGGCAGAGCATCCCTTCTTTTAAATTTTGCTCATCTAGGGAAATAAAGGTGAGGTTTTTGTTGTTTTGTTTTGGAAATTTTTTGTTTGTTTTGTTTTTCCTCTCGGAACTGTTTTACGTTGGCACTGATAGTTGGCATTACTGCTGTTAATGCATTGTTATACCAGGCATTGTCTGAAGTTAGTGTAATCTAGAAGATTTTATAGTGTTATTTTAATGAAGTATGAATTGAAGCAGGAAGCTGTTAGGAGTATGTAGTCTTTTACTTGTGAAAGAAACAGGCCAACCCTATTTTGTAACTGTGTTGTGGTGCTTTATCAATACATCAAGTGGCGTTCCTTTCATTTTTTAAAAGAACAGATGCTATAAACCTAATTTGTGTTTGTTTATTGTCTTAATGATTCTGGAAGATAAAAAAATACAGAAACCCTGTTGTCCTTAATTATATTTACAATTTTGAAACTGTGTGAATTGATTTAGTAAAATGTTTGAACTGTTGCTCTTGGTGTACTTGGATTGATTTTTCCTTAAAGCTGTTTGATTTTTTTTGAGTTCTGAAACGTTAGCTCTGAGAGGGATGAGAGCAGATCAGAATCAGTGACCTGGAAGCTTCTCTGGATATGCTGGGAATCTTCCCTGTGCTGGCTGCATGTGAGTGTGCTCAGAGACACTGAGAGCTGGGATTTTTCCAGTGTTCACACTTCCCAGTTGTTGCTTCAGACCCTCCTGTTCAGAACGTGCCCTAATTGTTTATTCAGTTTGGGAGGCTGAAGCCTTTTAGATCAAGCAAGGCCTAAGATTTTTTGAACTCTTTCCAGTCATCTAATACTGGCCTGTTTGAAGCAACTTTGTATTTTTTCCAGATATTTATGAGCCCTGTTTGTAGTGGTGGCCCTGTCCTTTGCACAGCTGAAATCCATACCAGCACAGACCTTCATGGAAGCCACTTGGGTTTGTACTTGGAGAAAAAGAAGTTGCACTGTTAAAAGCTATTATTGCATGTGGATGCTGCTCTGTGGGAGGCAGCTCTTCCTTTGAAGTTTTTAGCTGATTTCTAGGTAGGAGGCATACGTTTTCCATCTCTTGAAAACTTCATTTGCTGATGAAAGAATATTTCACATCCACTCTGGATTGGCCCAGAGCAACAAGCAGACCAAATCTGACTTTGCAGTAAGTTCAGGAATACCAAGTATTAAAAATGTGTAGCTTGAACTCCTGCAAAAGTGTAGAAGTCAAAATACTTGGAGCTTTCAAGTGTAGAGGAGCAATGGCACCAATAACAGAAGGAAAATTTTAAAATATAAAAGCTATTCTAAATATATACCCAGAGTTAAAAGGAACAAAGAGCAAGTTATTTTTGTGCTTCAAATGCATAAATATTTGGCCAGAATATGAGCTCAAACTTTAAAATTTTTAGTGGCCAAAATGCATTTTGTGCATTTCTTAGACAGCAGTTTAAGGGACAGCAAATGAAATAAGGTGCAGTACTTTGGGCATTTAATGGTGAAGCATCTGCTGCTGCAGTTGGATTGATCCTTGGAGTTCAGCTGAGCTTGCACTTTCCCCACATTTCACTAGATGTCACTAAAAGAATTGGAAAATATCAAAAAACTCTTAGGAGCAGCTAACTTGGAGTGAAATGGGCCATGATTTTTTCAGCACAGGAGGGGATTTTTAACACAGGAGAGCACACATCCCACTGATCATTCAGGTAACAGAATCCTGATCTGTTTGCAGTGTAGAATTTGCTGTATGAAATCTCACTATTTTAAACTCTGAAAGTTTTAATGTCAAAACAAGTGTTCATCCAAAGATATTTTCTATGTGGTTGAAAGTACAATCTCCAGTGGCATTGAATAAATCTCTCTTACTCTGCACCAGGCTGGGAGGGCCAACTTTTGTCTTTCAACTAGAAAATCCTAAAGCAAACTGAATTGAAATTCAAATCACCTGGCCTTGCTTCTCTGGCCTCACATCTCAGCTCCTTATTCAGCTTGTGGGCTCCATAAATAGCTTGGCTGACTTCATTGGGATCACCTGGGATGTGCTGCTTTATTTTCTGGGATTAGGGTGCTTTTGTAAGGAAAGAACAAACCCAAAATGATTTGCAGTGTTGGAGCTGGTCTCCCACAGGGCACTGCCACATTCTCTTTCCATACAAACCCCAGAGCATCCTCTTCTTCCTCCTGCAACAGCCCAGAGCCATCCATGTTCACCCACATCCCCCACACCCTGGAATGCTGCTCCAAGGTCCCAAAATCCAGCAGGCTCTGTCAGGAGAGCCAGAGATCCCAAAACAAGCTTGACCTGGAGCAGCCCAAGCAGATTATGGCACCTATTCAAGAACCTGAAAAGTAACATATCAGGTTCCATTCATCACAAGGAAAACAAGAGGAGGAATTCCTGCTAACATGTGCACTGGGGTCAGGACATTACCTTGGGAATCTCTGTGGCATTTTGCTTATTGGAGCTAAACATGCAAGCTTCACTTGCAAAAAAAAACAAAACAAAAAAAAACCCCCACACTTTGGGAAGACCACACATGGAAAAATGTCAGTGAGGTGCCTTTACACCTTCCTCTCTTACTGGTCTCATTCTGCTCTTACCTGAACACAGCAGTTAAAATGGACATTCTCTAAGCCTTTCAATACTTGAAAAAGTAAAAACTTAAAAAACATTTTGTGGCCAATAGCAGTTTCAGTTGACATCAATAGCAGTCAGGTGGCTGAGCAAGGATGGCCCTGGCAGGAGGTACAGACCCTGTCCTGATCCCTGCTGCATCCTGGAGATCCCAGTGCCCCCTGGTTTGGGGCAACTGGCAAAGAATAGATGGGACTGCACTGCTTCATTACAGGGCTGACACTGCATTTTATCACCAGCAATTAAAACTTACAGCATAGCTGAGAACAAATAATTGTTCTGTTTATTGAATGATGGCTTTTTTAAAAAAATAATCAATTTTAGATTAATAACTCAAGCCCTCTTAACCATAATATTGAAGAAGCAAAGGTGCAGCAGGGTAACAAATCAATGGGACAACATCAGGACATCTCCAGAGATTTGTTATCAAAAATGCTTCCATGTACAAGATTTTATCACAATTGAGAAATCCAGTTCAAGGGTCCATTGGGAGCAGTACTAACATAATCATAAGGATAATATGGAAATACAAAGAGAGAGATAGTAATAGCTAGATAGGAGAGTGTGTAATCCTTCAGCCACCAAGTGTACAAAGGAAGAGTCACTGAAGTGACTATAGCTTTGTAAAACTGAGGAAGACTGGAATTGGAGTCAATAGGTGGGAGCAAAGCACTTTTAGAAATGTTTTTTTCAGTAAGAAGGTGAATCAGGAACCTTCCTATTTGCATGAACTCTCCAAAAGCCAGAGCAGAATCAGAGTCCTAGGATGGTTTGGGTCAGAGGGACCTTAAAGATCATCTCTTTCCAACTCCTTGGGCAGGGACACTTGGCACTAGACCAGGTTGCTCAGAGCCCAGCCCAACCTGGCCTTAAACACCTCCAGAGAATTCAGAAAAAGCACTCCAAAAGGGAAAACAGTAATACACACACAAGACATCAGAACCATACTCAGACTGAAACAACCAGAGAGGCAAAATGTACAGAAAAGTCAGGCTCCAGGTTTCCAGCATTCATTAGCACCAAGTTTTTGTGAGCTCCCTTCCCCTTGATCCCAGCTAAAATTGGGGTTTCTAGCCTGGGAAGCAGCATTGACAGGAGCTGCAGGTGCTGGCTACCTGAAGCTGGGCTCTGTAGCCTGTGCTAACCAGCCACGGGCTCTGCCCTGTGCTGCTTTTACAGAGGTTGGTAATTCCTCAAGTTGTAAGAGCAGCTCGGAGGGAGCAGCATAATTGCTAGGCCTGAAGAGTGCAGGTAAGTAGGAGGATTGTGTTTATATCCCTGGCATGAAACCCAGAGGGAACCAGGCTATTGCACACTGCCTCGAGTGCTTGGAAATTGCCACCGATGCCTTTTTGTGTCGAGTTCTTCAGAGATTTATTCACCCCTCCATAGAATCCCACTTAATGCCTCCACAATTCATGTTTAACCATTATCACTAGCAACCTGCTCATAAATGCCTCTTCCTTGTTAGATTCCACAAGCAGGAATCAAGGGGAGATGATGCTGCTGGTTCCTAACACGAAGGAAGGAGCGACGACGTCGCACAGCGCAGCCCATAAAATCCCAACTCTTCCCCACTTTCCCACCAGCCTGGTTAACGGGAGAAATTTGATATTTCTGTACCTTGAAATGACTAACCTTCTTAGGCTTAGGAGAATAAATTAAAATTGAGCCAAAGTATGCCTCAGCTGCAGCAATGGGCAGATTGATTTGCTTTCCATCTGGGAGATTAAATTCCACTGCCAAAAAAATGGCACCGGCATAATTAGCTGTCAGTCAAGCTGCAAAGAGACAGACTCTGTGGGATAATTGAAAGCCCTGCAGCTTCTCATTACATACAACAGTAGTCCTATTTGCAAATTTCCACCTTGAGGAGGTTCTCCCAACATGGTCAGGATTGCACTCATTCCTCCTGGCACATTCTTGTGAAGTGAAACAGGAGCGTTGTGCAGGGATGGATTAATTTTAAGTAACTCGCTTAACCTAAGTTGGTTATAATATATTTGTCAACACCCCCTGACAGCTCCACTAGACTTTAATTGCAAACAAATCCAAACAGCTAGAAGGAAATGGTACATCTTCCACTCTGGTTACACCCAGGAGACACCTTTGCAGGCATAAAAACCACCTCCCTCCCCTTGCCTTTATTTTTTCTCCGTACACTGTCCCTCCCACAGCAATCCTCCTATTCAGTAAATTGTAATTCATAATGAACCCATCAGCATGTGATATTACAAATGTGTACCTTTCAGAAAATAATGAACTCTCTTTTTTCCTCCCCTGTTTCCTGAGGCTCGAGCACGCTTCAACGATTGCTGAGTGTACAGGAAAGTTCAGAATCAGAGGAGGATCACAGAATGGGTTGGGTTGGAAGGGATGTGGAAGATGCCCTGCTTCCAAGGCCCTGCCAGGGGCAGGGACACCTCTCACTGGACCAGGATGTTCAGAGCCCTGGCCAGCCTGGCCTTGAGAAACAAGTAGCTCTGATGAGCAGTCCGAGCCTTACTGAAGGGTGTGGAGTAATCCTGGCCATGAGGCAGGAGGCAAAAAGGGTTCCAAAAAGTAAAAGGTTACAGCTTTCATCCTAAAACTATAGGGAATAATCCAGATTTTCCCTATGCCTATAGTGGGAGTCAGCACTGCCTGCACTCTCCTTTTAGGGTGAGATGTCATTTCTGTCCCTCTTCCCAAGAAATGAAGAACTGGGTCCATCACACTCACCAAGCTCCCAGTTTCAAACAAGGCACAGTTTCCAGCAGCTCCCACTGAACCCCCTGGACATCCTTCCCTCCCCAGGAGAGGAGCACCTCACAGCTGGGCATGACCTGATCCCACCTGCAGTAAATAATGTGATTTATTTATACCAATGTCCCGAGCTGGAGGGTGGGGAGGTCTCGGGAGCTCCATCTGCTTTTGGCAGCTCCGTTCTCCCGGACGAGTTTCTGGTTCCCACAGAAGAGGGAGCCAGTGCCACACCTCCACAGCCTGAGCCCTCCTGGCCAATAAAGCCCAGACTAATGCACTAATAACTCTTCTTAAACCTGAGCTTTCATTAGAAATGTCATTTACGTTCATCTTTAAGAGCACCACAAACCTGAGCCCTCTCCCAGGCCCGGATTTGCCTCTCGCCTCCCCGCAGCGCTTCCTCGGCACTGGGACACACTGGTGTGAACTGGGAGCCAAACTGGGAGCAGAGCAGGTGGTTCACAAAGTGAGGAAAGCCAAAGTAATGACTTTGCTGCTGTGATGTGGGAGAAGACTGGGTTGGCACAACAGAGCAAGAAACTGCAGAGAACGGGGTGAAACCGCTGATTATTCAGGCTCCATCAGAAATACAAAGACACCATCTACTCCTGTGTCTAGAGGGGAAAACTCAGGATTTAGCACAGACAGGTCTCATGCTGGCTTAGCCTCATGTATGTTAGGAATGGCAAAATTGCCCCTCTTGTCTATGCACAATGGCCCTTTATGATTTATTAGACAGTCCTCTTTTTTTGCCTCAATTACTCACTTCAAAAGAGGGTGGAAATGGGACATTCCTAGCCCTAATACTGAATGCATGTAGTCAATAAAAAAAGAAAAAACACTGAAAAATGTTTAAAGGAGGGTGCTTAAGTTATTGCAGCCCTTGGGAGCATTAATGTATGTGCCAACAAGTTACTGTATGTGGCTTTAACATGCTTATTTATTCTGCTGTGCAATAAAACTCTCTCTTAAATAGTGCCAAAACCTGTTTGCCATGGCAACCCCTCATCACACGTGTTCCAGTAGTACTTACAAGCACCTTCTTAAAGAGAAATACACAGCAGGATGAATGTCTTGTGACCTTCAGGGCATTTTACAAAGTTTTAAGCACCCAAGTAAATATTACTTTGGACTGAAATATTTATTCCAGGTTTTGTTTTTATTCTTTTTGAGCAACATTAAGCAGTGCAGCCGAGCTTGTTCCTTGCTCACTTCTCTCCGAGTGGAGCTCTAATGACCTGGACAAAGCACAGAGCCTGGTTTTTACCTGGCAGGGCTCAGGTGCTGTCAGCTGGCTGGGGAAGCAGGGTAGGGATCAGCTGATCTTCTATAGTTTCAAGTGCACTGCAGCTGTTCCTGGTGTAATTAGTCATCCTTTGTACTGGCAGGAGAAAATAGATGTTTTCCCTCCTCCCATCCACACCAATGTTTGCCCAGTGCAGCCACTGGCCTGGAATCCAAGCCTGCACATGTCCATGATAAAGCCACCAATGCTGGTGTTACACTTCCAGTCCTCCAAGTGCCCAGGAAAGGGGTCAGACACTCCTGAAAGTGCCCAGGAAAGGGGTCAGACACTCCTGCAAGTGCCCAGGATAGGGGTCAGTCACTCCTGCAAGTGCCCAGGAAAGGGGTCAGACACTCCTCCAAGTGCCCAGGAAAGGGGTCAGACACTCCTCCAAGTGCCCAGGAAAGGGGTCAGACACTCCTCCAAGTGCCCAGGAAAGGGGTCAGACACTCCTGCTTTCTTTTACCACACCATTGACTGCTGTGCCTTACCAAAACTGGCAAGACAAGCTCACTTCCCACACCACTGGGCAGCACATCCCTGGAGCACTGCATGGAGCAGGTCTGGGTTATCCTGCTCAGCCATCCTCCCACCACAGGAGGCTGCAGGGTGGGAATCTCTGTAGGGAACCAGGGTCCTTGGAGGGCTGCCCTGTTCACTGTCCAGCCACCACCTCTCAGCTGGGGACAGCACTAAACAGAGGAGGCTCCTCAGCCTTTCCAGATACAAATTCCCAGTGACTCAACAAGCAAAACCTGACTGATAGTGGCCTTTTTTTATAGTCATTGGCTGTTTGTCCTGTTGTCACAAGCAGGACCAGTGGAAGGAGCAGCCAGGCAGGTTCTGCCCAGGGAGTGGGGCTGCCCCAGGAAGGTTTAATTGCCAGGAGTTAGCCTAGCTGCCCTTCCCTCCTCACCAGCTTCTCTTTGTGGGGTTCACACTCCTTCCCTTTTCATTTCAAAGAACATGGTTTAGTATTTCCCAAAGCCACCACAGGACTGTACAGGGTGATGAAGCATCTTTATTCCCCAGGTCTGGAGAGGGCAGGGCTGGCTCAGTGAGCTCTGCTGGCTGAGCCCCTCAGGGTGACTGGGGGGACCTCCTGAGAAGCCACTCCCCAGCACCTGCAGGGACCCTGCAGAACAGCACATCCTGAAAAGCCCCCACAAAGGATTCCCAGTGCCCTGCATCCTGGAGGTGGCACTGCCCAGATGTGAGTGCTGGGGTATCCCTGAGGGCATGGTCACTTCACTGAATTCTGCTAATAGGATTGCTAGGGGGGGAAATAAGAGATATTTTAGTCCTATGGCATCATATAGAACCACAGAATCTTTTAGGTTTGAAAAAAATTTATAAGGTGGACAAGTGTAACCATTGACCTAACACTGCCAAGCCCACCACTGATTATCATGAGTTTCTGCACAATGAAGTTCAGCTTGATCTTTACAGAAAGAAATCCATGAACATTATCAGCCTCTCCTCCATGAACTTACCTCAGACAAACCTTGCCCTCCTAAATTCCCTGTCCCAGGCCCTGCTGCAGGCTGAGGGAAAGGACTGGTCCCACAAGGCACAGGAACATCACCAGGAATGGCTGGACAGAAATTCCTTCTTGTGGCCAGCTCCAGGGAAATGCTCCCTCCAGAACTCAGGAAAGAAATCCTAGAAAGCACCAGAAAACAGTTGTTTTAAAAATAAATAGATGTATATAAAGCAAGGAAAGAAAACAGTGTATTCTTAATGCTCCATTATTAACGGTGCTCAGGAAGGGATTTTCTGCTTTGCTGGAGCATGTAACAGGCTTAAATAAGAATCCCTATCAGAATATAATTCTGTAATTATGCAGATAAAATTTTGTTCTTGTAATGACAGCATAAACACTCACAAGCTGCATTGTTTACACATTTCTGTGAATGGCAGGGATGCCTCTCAGGTTGCACTTCCATGAAGACCACAAGTGTGTCACCTTGGCAAACCACAAATCATTTAAGACTCCAGGCATTTAATAGTGTTGTCCTGTTGGTTTGAGTGAGGCCCTCAGCTCCTGGCAGGATTCCTGAGGCAGTTGTGCCAGGCAGAAAGCTGATTGCCCAGCCCTCTGTTATTCATTAACCATTTCAGCACCAACTCAGGTGCATCCTTTAGTGCTCAGTGAAGCCTCTGGAGAGCCAACAACCATCCTGAGGGATGTTTTGAAGTGTCTCAGTTTTACCATTCATCTCCCAAAACAACAATGCCACACCCAGAAAGAAATAAATCATAGGATGGTTTGGGTTGGAAAGAACCTTAAAAATATCCCATTCCACCCCCTGCCATGGGCAGGGTCCCCTTCCACTGTCCCAGGCTGCTCCAAGCCCTGTCCAGCCTGGCCTTGGACACTTCCAGGGATCCAGGGGCAGCCACAGCCTCTCTGAGCACCCTGTGCCAGGGCCTCCCCACCCTTGTGCTGAGGATATTCTCTCTTTTTTCCTTCTTAATTTTCTCAGTGACTAACACAGAATATAAACACAGCACTTGCACGCCTGCAGCTGTGACAGGACATAACTCAAAAATTCCAAATGTACAGAAATAAAGTCTAACAGCTCTGTACAGTAAGTGATTCCTTCTGGTAAACTGTGACCCACTTCTATGCTATCACAGCAAATATGCATTTTATTGCTCTGGCAGGGGGATCGATCCCTTCCACAGTAAGTGTTTAAACAGATACATGCTTTGCTGGAGAATTGCTTTTGGATCAACTCCATGAGAACTCAAATTTGTGCTGAAATGTCTAATTATGAACACCTCTGTCATGTCTTACAGCTTCCTAAATCCCAACTGGAAAATCTTTGTTTTATACTGGTGTCATCAGTTTAGACAAACATATAAAGTTCCCTTTATTGAGCTGCAGTTTTGCAGTGCATTTGCAAAATTCAGAGAATATGTTAATGTGTGATTCCTCCGAAAGGCAGGCACAGAAAACACACACTGATCTATTTGTGCACATGTTTATAATTATTTCTGTACATTACTGTGTCCAAATAGCTGTTAGAAAAAACTCCAGGCTAGTGTGGATATGCTTAGTTTTACCCCAGTGTCCATAAATGCATGAGAAATCTCTGTTGCCAGGAGACTTCTGCAAGTCTCCTCTAGCTGGAGTCAAATATCAGCAATGATGCCTAGCACTGCATCCCCCTTGCCTGTCCCATTATAACTTGGAGGCATCACAATATTTTGTGTCATTACATAGTGCTGAAGGCATGAAAATTCTCCAGGCTGATCAGCATCTTAGAATTTCTCACACGAGCACCTAATCCATTGGAAAGGCCTCAGCTGATCATTCATTTGTCTCATTGAAACACTATGACTCCGTTTTAAGAGCTTTTTTATAGACTCCTATAAAGGAGAAAGTGAACTTTTTAACATGTTTGCACTTCACTAAGTCAATACACATAAAAAGAAGTACAACTGGGGTTCCTACACAGATATACAGCCCAGAAGTGCTAAGCTGGTAAAGAGATACATCTACTAGCTAGGCAAGAGATTAACTTTATTTATTTCCTTTTCCTTAATTTGCTAACTTCTTCCTAGAGATGCAAGTGACATTGAGGAATGTGACAGCAGGATGAGTCAGATCCCAGACTCCCCAGACAGATGTTCTACCCAGCACATTCATATGTGAATTTTTTTTCCCTTAAATCATTTTCTTGGAATAGTCTGTGCTACTCTGTGGATTGTTTTGCTGTTGCTTTTCTGTCATTTGAATGCCAAATCCAAAAGCAGAGCAGGATTCCCAGAGCACTGTCCCTGCAGAACCTCACACACAATCTCTGGCCCACCAAGCTTTTCTGGGAGCACCTTGCCCTTACCTGGCAGGAGGGGCAGGGAGCAGTGCTGGGGATTAAGGGTCTGTTTCTCCTGCATGAAAGCCTGGGGCACTTGTCCATCCTGCTACCTAAATATCTAACAATTGTTTATAAAGCTTGGGGGTGTTTGTCCATCCCAGTTTACTGGGAGCATCTCCTTGTCCCCAGTGTCCCTGGCTGTTGTCCTGATCACTCCCACAGCAGAACAAAGCTCTGGGTCATACAGGGAGAAGATCAAGTTCTCTGCAATAGTAGTTTGGAGGCACTTGCCCCCCACTCTGATGCCTGTGAGATGCCAAGAGAAAGACTTAGAGGAAGCAAGACAAAGAATCTCAGCAGCTGCAGCAAACAAGAGATGTGCTTTTTAACTAGAAACCATCAGTACCAGTACAGTTGTCTGCTGCACTTTGTCCAAGTGAGTTTTTATTAAGCTCTGTAAAAGCTTCCAAATCTGAAACTTCAAAAACTCTTTTTTTCCTGCTCAAAATGAAATTTGAAGTGGCAAGTTTTATTAGAAACTAATGTTAAAGCAAGAGCATAGCCAAGAGAATCACAGAGATGAATAATGTTATCAATTATCATTTAAACATTACATCTTCAATAGTCATCCAAACCCTGTCAGAAGGAAGACAATCAGGATCTCCCAGCCAGCCTTTCCCATGGACAACTGCCTCCCTCACAGTCTGACTTGCAAAATATTCACATCTCTGACAAAGTTAAAAAAAAAGTTTGATCCTAAATTACTGACATTGCTGTAGCACCATTGATTCCTTAGTTTGCAAGAACCTGAGTGGCACTCAGGAAAATACCAGAAGAAAGGGGGGAAAAAGCAAAGAAACTAAGCAAACACAGATTCAGACAATCCAGTTATATTCAGAAAAGAGCCCTCACATCAGCAACACAATCAAAGTGAAAGTTGCAAGTTGTTATGGACCTTGTTTCAGTTAAAGCCTTTCCAGGTTGGTGGTGGGGTTTTTCTGTTTTGAAGAGTACACAAAATAGCCTGAACCCTCTGAAGGGTGGTGAAAGCCACAGAGTTCCCAGCCATTGCCCCAGTCATTATCTTCTCCTAAAAATACTGTTCTAGGCTGCTCTTTGACCAAAAAGTTGAGAACTTTTAAACCAGAGTGAACCACAGGCTAGAGGCAATGCTTATTAGAAACAGCCTCAAATTATATGTATAGTTGGGTACTGTGATCTTGAAGTTATATTACAGTAATTCTCCTTGGAAGATAATCTTCCTGGAAACCAGAGCAGAAATTTATGCTGCCCTCTCCTTTCTGACCCTGCCTTGAGAGATACCCTGGCAATTCATGGTTTATTATCCATGAAATGAAAGTTTAAGGGAGGAGATCAGTCAGGACAAGCAGACCTGTAGCTGCTGGATCAAGATAATTACACACACCTGAGAAAAAGTGTTTATAGCTGAGTCTAAAATGTGAGGGAACCCAACTCCACAGGTTTCATGCAAGTAGCTTATTTATTGTAATAGCCATCAGTGTATCAAGGGCATAGCTGCTGCTTAAATTAACCCAGAGAATTAGGCATTCACCCTTGGGTAGATCTGGTGCTTGATGATGGCAGAATTTCCATTTATAAAGCAGGGACGTGAAGCAATTGGGAGCCACCAACCCCACTGTGCTGTGCCCACCACAGCCAAGGTTCCCATTCCCTTTGCTGCAGGGGATCAGGGATGGGCAGGGCTGGCCCCAGGAGCTGGATGTGAGAGCAGCCCTAACAGTGCCCCTGGAGCATGTCCAAACACACCAACATCAGCTGTCAGGTACAAAAGGGGGCTGAGAGCACTGGCATGCAAAGTATTCTCTCCAAGTCTACACCAAGCTACAGTCCTGAAGGGAAATCTTGATTTATGTTTCTATATACTCCATAATCAACCTCATGACTCAAGAATTAAGGGAATCTTGAAATAATTGCAAGCTTCTTATATAACTAGGGAATTTGTTTTTCATTCCCACCCTCAAAAAAAAAAAAAATTGATTGTTCTGCTTCTACATGAACCCACAGCCTTCCCAACAACAGGGTTATTAATTTTGATCTCAAAAGGATGTGAAGAACAAAAGGACATCAAGATCTTTGGGTGCATGAATGCAGGATAGAAAGCCATATGCAGGCAGTGTTTGAGTGTTTCCACTGTTCCCCTGACTCCCAAAAGTCCCTCAAAGACCTGGTGGAGCTTATGTTATGATGGGCAATTTGACAACAATCTGAAATATGTCCTATCCAAAATACAGTCTGTGACACAAGTGGTGTAGGCAGCAAATACAATGTTTGCCCATGTGTTAGGATTCTATGTGGAGTACCATAAAATGAGTTTTTGAAATGTTTTATAGTTTAACTTCATTACTTCACTCAGTGCCTCGTTAACCGGGTCTATTTTAATCAGCCAACAGTCCTAACTGAGCAGAGTTCTCTTCCAAGGGATGGTGGGAATGACATCACTGCCCCATCACATTTATTCAAGGCTCCACATTCCTGGAGTGCTTGTCATTCTACAGGCTTTGTTTCAGAAACCAGGAGCAGTCTGATTTTACCCAGCCCTGGTGAGCAGGGAGCTCCATTTAATCATACTTCTCACAAGCAGATTGTTGGAGATCCAAGTTTCCAGGTGAGATTACCATGACTGCTCCCATCTCACTAAAAAGTGGGAAGAGAAAGCCACCCCAAAGACAGATTTGGAGCAAAATACTCAGGCCTTTCAGTATTGAAATGCTGATTGAAAGATCTCTAATTTTCATTAGCTCTAGAAGGTAAATTTTTCAAGCAGCTACTTACTTTTTTACTCCTTTATTAAGAGAACCTATTTCATTTTAATTAAGAAGCAAGTGGCCTTCTGAGAGATAAACAAAAGGGAAGGAGACCCCCAGCCAAGTGAACAGGATCCACTCTCTGATATGCAGTTTGTGCATGGTTAATGGATGTTGGCCATTAATATTTCTTACCCTTTTGTCTGTGTTCTCTGTAATAGAAACCCCTGTCTAGACTGAGTGGCTACTACAAGTAATCCCAGTAATATCCAATAAAATCACTCTGAAATGTGATAGCTATAGTTATCAAGGAGCACCAGGATTAACTTGATTGATTGAACAATGGACTTCTGGTTTTTAACATGATCTATATGGATCCCAAAAAAAAATTCAAAAATACACATAAGGTTGTAAAACTTTCAATGCTGGGCAACTTATCACAGTGTGTAAGTGTACTGACACACCCTGAAAGGAGAGGGATTAGTGCTGCTCCAAAATTAAAGGATAAATGGCAGTGGTCATAAAGAAATACTTTCACTTAACCAACTTCTGCAAGGACAGGACACATCACCCACTCACTGACAGCCAGCAAACAAAAACATGGATACCCAATCTTTGCTTGAAAGTCCTCTGCTGAAAATAGTGCAAAAGTCTTCATTTGTGATCCAAGTCCAACCATGAGAACCACCTGCTTTTCCTACAGTGGCCTCTGAAATGTATCAATAAATACATTTTTCATTGAACAAGGAGAATTAGGTTCTCCCAGGAGGTATGAGAGCCCATGGCATGCAGTTGCTGAATTTACATAAGTAGCAAAATGTCTGAGCACAGGTGTGGAGCATCATCCACTTCTGTTATGAGCCCAAGATGCCTTCCTGCTCCCCTAGGTCTGCAACTCTGCATCCAACACCTTTGCCTTGAGCTTGGTTAGTTTATGGTGGGTTTGTCTGACCATTCTAAAGACTGAATCACATCAGTGGGTAATTAATTAGTCAGAGGTACCTGGAACCAAGCTCCTGCACTCATTTCCAGCTCTGCTCATAGTCCTCTTTCTGAATTTGTTCAAAACCTTGAGTTGTTGCATGGGTTGGTATGAGTCTGAAAATGAGAAAAATGTTCCTGTCTAGTACAAAAGAAAGAACATTCAATAACTAAATGCATGCTTAAGTTGAAGATGAATTACTTCTCAAACTAGAAAAGTATCAACCTTTAGGAAAGTTGCTCAATAAAACAGCTTAATCTAAGGAATGTCCACCTAAAGAACCACATTTTATCTCCAGAGTTCATAATCAGTTCCCAGGAAACTGAAAGGGAACTATCTTGAGTTTACAGCAGTACACAGCTGGAGAAAGACAACCCTGGTGACCCCAGGAATTTTAGTGAGGCACAATCTCTTAGCAATAGGTTTTGAATGATCTGTAAGGGTTTTTTTGCTCATTCGTGGTACCAATAAACAACATTGGAGAGGAACTAAACAACATTGGAAAGCGAAGGAAGAGAAAGCCACTAACCTTAACAAATTCCTCTGATGTCCAGGTTATTTCCTGCACCAGATGTGCAATGACACAAAACATTCAGGCACTGTCTCACACTGCAGAAAAACAGCCAGCTTCCCTCCCCAGTACCTCTGCCTTCCCTTTTATAATGCACCTGTGGATCACATGTCCCTTGGTTCCTGCATTAATTAGCACAACAGAGGGGTCAGCTGTGTTTGACAAAACAATTAAAGGAGTTCTCCTGTGCTGCCAATTGTTGAGTAGCTCAACCTGACTCACCTGGGGCTGGGCTGCTGCAGCAGGGCTGCTTCTCCCCTTTGTTCCTGCAGGGAATCCAATTGGAGCAGGGCAGGAAAGGAAAGAGAATTCCAACCAAAAGTCCTCCATTCACTGTTCATTGTTGTTTTTCTGGTGGAAACATTTTTGTTGGTGCAATCTGGGGCTGTACCCACTTCCCAACTTTGTGCAAATTCCAGCCAATTCCAACATTTAAAATGAGCAAGGGGTGAATACTTTCAATCACTTCCCAGCCAGCAGCCACCATGGAGCTGTGACAGTTTCTTAGAGGAGGATATGGTCCATGTCTAGCAAAACATGGTGAAAGAGCTCCCTTTGCTGACCTGACATTGAACCTTTCCCTGAGCTGTTCTCAGTGCAGGAAAATATTTATTTTATTACAGCCCTGCAGAGCTCATCCCAGTCCAGGCACACAGATTAAGACCAAATGTGTTGAGCTTGCATTAGGTGAAGTTATGAGATCTGTATTTAGGATTTTATCTTTCTTGTAGATGCTGGTGGTGCTGAAAGGGCACAAAATAAAGGAATTGCAATAATAGCAGTGCTCGTGCCTGCATGTGGGTTCTGTTGGGGACTTCATAAAGGGGAAAGCCCTACCCTGTGTCAAATGTTGTTTTCAGTCTTATGTAACACAAGCCTGGCTAAATCCTCAGCAATTCCTTTTACAAGGAAATTCACTGGGCTCTCCTGGCTGGCTGAGCAGCATCAGCCCTTCCAGCCTCAGCTTAGCTCAGCTCCCTGCACACCTCAGACATCTCCAGGGCCAGCTGGCAGCACCACCAAGCACCCCACACAGCAGGAGATGGAGAGGGAACCTCTCCCCTGCCAGAACACAAAGGTGTCCGGGTGGGGAGAGGTCACAGGGCACACGTGGGCATTACCCAAACCTGCTCCTGGGAATGCTGCAGTGTGAGAGAAGGGACCATCTGACTGCTGAGACATCACTCAGGGCTGCACTCCAGGCACCAACGAACCACACTCATTTATTTCTCATTTGCACTGCATTAATAGCTATTTCAATAGAAGTGAGACAACGGGAATCTCGTGGGGTTGGACATTGATGAAACCATTAAGGAGTTTTCTCACCAAAATTTCTAAGTAATCCATGTTCTCATAGTAACTGCAAAATCCCTGTTTAAAATATAATTGCAAATATCCTGTTTCTTTTTATTGCTGAGTTGATATATCAGACCTGGGATATGAGATATATGATATTTCCATTACAACCATAATGTCTCCTTGGGACCTATATGGTGTCACTGTGTATTACCAGACTTCAAGAATGATCCTATATACAAGGATTTTATTTACTAAAATATCACATATACCACTTCCTGATCCATCTATTGGAATACAAAGAAAATGAAAACTAATGAGAAATAAATACTAATTCCAGGATTTGAAAGCCCAAGCGTAAATTCCCACCTTTAGAAAACATGGTAGGGGAAAAGAGAGAGGGAGAAAAAGTGTGAAATCATAAGTTCTTTTATCTGATCACAAGAGAAATGCCAAATGAATAGCATGAGGGTTTATTAGTGTCTCTGGGCTTGTTTCTGTGACTGTGTGAAAGGAGCCTTTACAAAGGAGGCTTTATTCAATGACACCCCCCAGTTCTCACACAGTTTTCCAGAAGTGTAACAATAGATCACTGACACAGAAACTCAGATCTGCCACAGTATTATCTGCATTATTATCTGTATTATCTGTATTATCTGCCCATCTATTGGAAAGCAGCGAGGCAGGGAAGGGTGCTGAGGTGCAGATGTTATCAATTAGCAAAGAAGTTAACAAAACAACTTCAAACCACAACAGTTGTTCCAGCTGAGGAGGCTGAGGTCTGCAGAGGGTATTGAGCTGTTGCTGTGTGCTCACTGCTTTTGTATGTGCTGATAGGAAACCAGTCAGACCACAGCTGTGAAATCCCAGCTCTGGAAACCAGATCCTCACTCTCAAATCCGAGGGGCAGCAGGCAAGTGTTGTATTGCAAAGGATGCACAGCCCTGAGGTAAAAATCACAGCTCAAACACAGCAGTGCTTGTAAAGTGGTTATTGATGAACAAAGTGAGAGAGAGACAAAAGGAAACTCGCTTCTGTCACAGCAAAAGCAGCAGTGACATCAAGGTTATGTAAATTGCTATTAAAAAAAATGCTTCAAATCATCACATGTAGGCAAATGTGTGGATAAGAACGACCAAGTGTAGAAATAAAGAGAAAATGTGTTTGTTCTATGCCCTGAAACACCACCAAGTGAGGTGCAGTTGCACAGAGGTATTTGCAAACACTGCTCCATCTCTGGACCACGCTGAGCCCTCTGCACCATCTACTGATCACCTGCTAGAACATCCCAACTCTGGCAGAAGGAAAATCAGGGATTTGTATTTCCTACTGACAAAAAATAACAGATGTCCAGAGCACAGGAGAGCCTTCCTTCCCTAGGGCAGGACTCCCATCCTGTGTCTCTGTGGGTTATTTACTGCAGCTTGTGGCCATCACCCACAGGCAGATGTGGTGCTGAAATCCAGCCTGAGGATGCTCTGGGTGCACTGGAGTGACTGCACTGGCAGCAACCAAAGGCACTGCAACTTCCAGGGGTGAATGCAGGATAGAGGGGCAGTGTTTGAAGCCCTTTGGAACAGGCAGTGGTGCTTTCTGTGGAGCCTCCATGGCCTGAGCAGAAGTTGCCCATCACCTCTGCAGGTAACATCCATCCAGGCTGAGCTACTTCTGCAAAGTCAAAGAAGATTCTAACAAACAAGTCAGCTCAGGATAAATACAGCTTGCCTGCAAAGTCACAATGTCTCGGTTATGACAAGCCTCCTGGGGATGTCCTTGGCCCAAAGCCCTTGGGTGGGAGGTGAACACATGGTGGTGTTCAGCCAGCAAGGCTCTGTGGTGACAAGACCAAATGCAGAGCTAACCAGGGAGAGACAACCAGGGTTACATGTTTGGAAGCAACAGGAGGCCACAGCAACCAAGGGCAGCTGAGTGATTGATCTTACAACAGTTAATTAAAAAATCAGTGTGATTCAGAAGAGTGCAGCCAGAGGTTTATAAGGCAGTGTGCTGTGGAGGGCGTGTGTTGGCATGGTTTAAAAGAAATAACAGCAAGAAATACAGCATTCTCTGATCCTGAAGTGACAAGAGAGAAACAATAAAAAGATGCTGTACCTGCAGTTTGTCAGTGAGCTCTACAAAGGGGGTGAAAGACTTTGTTTCATTGCCTTGGAGCACAGAGCCATCCTGTTATTTCCATGAGTCCTGCATGAGATGAGCACTAGCCCAGAGCTGCAGCCACCCTGGGGTGATGCTGGGCTGCATCTGCCTTGTCTGAGTCCAACTCTGCCTCCCCTGAGTTAACTGGCAACACCAGCAGACAGGCAGGGTGCATGAGGGCTGAGTCACAGAGCTGTGGCATCTGGTGCAGCATCCTTGCAGAGAAAAGGGCTCAGAGAGGCCTCAACCTTGTCTGCTGCTATCACAGGCACTGTGCTGTATAATCCCCTTCATAAACAGCAGCAGCTGGGGGAGAAGGGCCTGGAATGGCTGAGGATGCTGAAAGTGAGGTGTTACAGGGTCCTGAGTCAGGGGGATTGGGAGTATGTGAGGAATGCAGCTATGTGCTGCTCAGAAGAGCAACCTAGTATTTTATTAGAGAAGCTGGAAAGTCATGT
Source organism: Aegithalos caudatus (assembly GCA_013389925.1). Taxonomy (NCBI): domain Eukaryota; kingdom Metazoa; phylum Chordata; class Aves; order Passeriformes; family Aegithalidae; genus Aegithalos; species Aegithalos caudatus. The sequence continues at coordinate 888,603 of WEIU01010807.1, read as the reverse complement.
ATCCAGGGAAACACCCCAGACCTTAATTATGGCAGAGAGGCATCAGGGTAATGCAGTACTTACTTTCTACTTCTGGCCTTGAGTTCAGAGAATTATTTTCTTCTGTTTCAACATTTGGTTGAGCGCAACATGCCAGCAGGAGAGGAAAAAAAAAAACTGGTTTCCATTCCTGTGAGTGCTGTGTCTGGTTTAAATCATGAGAGAAGGAGACTTCTAATGAGGCTGATTCATATAATGATGTATTTTACAAGCTATTCTTAGCAGATTCACTGCAATATGTCATTCTTTATGTACCATGAGAGATATATGAGCACACGAGCCTACGAAGGGTGGGGAAGTCTCTGAAAACCTGGCCAGTTCTGCACCTCATGTGCTGGAGAAGGGGAAGTTCACACAGACTATTGCTTCCAAACCCTTCAGACCTCAGGTCAGCTGTGAACTCCACTCCAATAAATCCCAACATTACAAGACTCGTGTCTTAAAACTTATTTCCAAGGAAGTGTCTCATTTTATTGCAACACGAATAGGAGACTCTAAGGTAATATTTACTTTGGTTTACATTTCAATAAAAAAAAAAAAAAAAAAAAAAAAAAAAAAAAAAAAGAAGACTGTAATTTCATGGAGGCTCTAACAGAAATTCCTCTTTCCATCCAAGCGGAAGAAATCACGTTCAGGACCTTTCCCCAAGGGCTCAAGGAAAGCACATTAACAATGGCAACTCCCACTTTGCTTTATTTGTGAGTTACCCTTGCAGGAGGATGAGGCTGGAATTGAGACAAGCTATAAGTGGACTAAAAGGCCAAAGCCTGTGACATTAAGGGGTAGGCAAAGATGCTGAGAGGATAATCCCAAAGATGCAGCTCTCGAGCTGATGGAAATCAGAAGAGCCAGACAATCACTGAGAGATTCTCACCCAGATAAAGGTAATTGCAGGGGCACGAGGGTGCAGTGCTCACTCCAGCTCTGCCTGTCACCCCTGCCACTGCTGACCTTCCCAGCACTGTGTTCTAAGATGCTGGAGGAGGGGCTGAGGCCTTTTTAATGGACTGCAAGGATGAGCAGGAGGCCTGTCCAGAGCAGCAGTGGGAAGAGAAAATCCACGTGCAGCCAGCCCTGTGCACGGGGGAAGCAGAGCTGCAGCCTGCACACCCAGGAACTCTGCACACCTGCAGGAGCTCTGGCCAGGTGGGACAGTGCCAGGGACAGGGACAGTGCCAGTGCCAGTGCCAGTGCCCTGCCAGCCCCAGCCCTGCCCTTGGGACCCCAGGACACCTGGACAGGTGAGTGCTGCTGGCCTGGCCCTTCTCCCAGCCAGCCCCATGTGCTGCTCCAAGGGGCCCTGCTCCAGCCTTTCCCTCTGCACCCACAGAGAACTCACTTCTGGCAGGGGGAGCTGGCTCTGTCCCCTCTCTGGGCTGCCAATGGAGCTCCTTTTTCAGCCCAAGGGGCCACCAGGGAGTGATCCAGGCTGCTGCCAGCTCTGTCTGCCAGGGACTGAGGGACAGATCCTAGCTGCTCTCTGCTGCTCTCCTGCAGACCAGCCCTCCTGGATTCTTTCAGGGCAGGCTGCCCTTACTTACTAATTTTCTTAATTTTTTGTGGCCTCATTGGTGACTTTGTCACAGCACCAGAGTCAGCCAGCAGCTGCTGCCCATTCCCACGGTATAACCTGCCCCTCACTGTCTGTCCTTAAATGTAATACGTGGTACATTTGTGTCTGGTACTTTCTCTTGTTTCTGCAATTGAAATTGTATCTGTTCATGGAGTGCCCGAAATTCTGCAGAGACACTTGGCCTGAATGCTCATTTCATTGCTGAAAGCCAATACTGCTTTAACAGATGCAGTAAAATTGTGAGAATCTGAAGTTCACTTTTCTGCTTTAACTGCCCCAGATGAAAGAAGTGCACTCCACACAGCTGAATGCCTCTCTTGCCTGCTGGCACACGAGCTTTAAAGGTGTTCTGGCAGTTTCCAGTCCTCTGTGCTCCCAGAGAACTTTTGTCCAGATCCTCAGCTGGAGGAGATGGATGCAGCCCTGCTGCAGCCAGCAGAGCTGTGCTGATTTATACCCCCAGGCATACTTTTTTTATGTGTAGATACCCTTAGAAAGTAATCACCAGGCTCCCTCAAGCTGATTCCTCATGACTTGCAACTGCAGTTTCAAAGCAGTGCAATTCCAGGCCTGGGTACCCCTCCCACACTGGGTAGGAATCTGTCCAAGGCGTGAAGGAATCCGAACCCTCGCCAGTGGCAAATTCCCAGCCTCTGCAAAGAGTATCCTCCATCCTTAGACATGCTTGGCTGCATAATTATTGTATTGCCTTGCACAATTTCAAACAATATTTCACGACAGAAAAACCTCCAGACCGAGCTGTCAAATTATTTGCATTGCAATAATTTAAAAAACACAAAATCTGTGATTTCTTCACCTCAGGGAACTGAAACCAGAACGAGCCAAAGCTTTAACACTGCACACCATGTCTATACTCAGATCTTTAGATTCTCTTTCAAAATCGTTTCTGCCATGTGAGTCAGAGCAGTGCAGAGCAGTTCCCTTCTGTGTTTGCAGCAGTCCAACACCCTGTGGAGATGCTGGGCTCTGCTCAGTGTTCAGAGCTCCCAGCCCTGAGTCACAGGGCTGTCTCCATCCAGCAGCACAGCCCCTCTCTTCTCTGCTGGCCTTGCAGGTTTGTCACCATTTGAAAACAATTATTTTCCCCTGACTTGGCATTTTTGGCTCCTACCCAACTCCTTGCAGGCACTTTGGGATTTATAGTTAGAGCTCCTCAAAGGAACAGTTATCTTGAAATTTGAAATTGTATCCAAAAGGCTAAAACCTATCTTTCAGCTGAGTGTGGTTTTCCCTGCCAGAATTGCTCCACACAGATCTATCCAATCCATTTTCCTGCAGTGTAGGGAGGGGTTGCAGGATTACCTAAGGGCTGGAGCAGAGGGAAGTTTGGCCTGAGTGTCTCTCACCACCAGGGACTTGACAGGAGCAGTACAATTTACTTCCCTTCTGAGATGCTTTACATAGTGGACAAATGTGAATCAGATCTTCTCACTGAACAATTTTGTATGAAGAGATAATGTAGAATAAAGCAATTTAGCTAGTAAGTAAAGGTAATAAATGTTTTTAAAGCTCACAAGAGAAGGAGAGATGAAGATTCAAGAATTATGACCAGACCCAGGTACCCCTGAAGCCTTTAGTTCCCAAAGAAGCACAGAAACACAAAGATCCCAGCTGTGTCTGCCACCATGCACCATGAGGCTGCTTTGCCACTGGGAACACAGGGAATGGGAGCTCAGCATAAAAATACCTCAGCTCTACCTGTCCTCCAGACTGTGACCAGGACCTTGACATCCTTGCATGCTGTATGGAGTTAAAAGTGATTGTGTGTAGCTCAGTGGACATTGGTATCCCAACTTTCCTGGCTAGCATTTAGCTGTAGGGAAGCCCAAGCAAGCCTCTAATTTTAAATAGGGGGAATTGTTTGTGTAGCAGAAGTGAGATTCCAGACTTGGAATTGGTGCCATTTCCCTAGCCAAAGCTTTCCAGGCCTTGGTTTCAAAGGTGACTATTTGATAGATAAAAATAGAAATAAAATTATGTCAGTGTTTATCTTGCAGTCACCTCTTACTCAGTGTAGTCAAGACATCTTTGAATCACTCCTCACAAACACACTTACAACAGCAACAGTAACAAAAACTACCAAAAAAATAATCCATGTTTCTGGTGTACAGAACTTCTTTCCTGGGGTAAGGCCTCTAGCACTTCATGCTGTTCTTGGTTTTTATAGCTGTGGAAGGAAAGATGTTAAGCAAGAATTGGAATGTGTGCTTTGATCACTAGTTATGTCATGCAGTGGGATGTGCCAAGTGGAACTTTCTACAGTGTTCTTAGAAACACCCTTGCACAGATCCCAGAAAGACCTGGCCCTCAGCCTGGCACATTTCAGACTTGCTGATTTCTGAAGTTAAAAACATAAAAAAGAAGCAATGCTTCTAGCAGCACTTTTGGATGTTTTTGATACCCAGCTTTACCATGCAGTGCTGAGAGGGTGCACTCAGCTGGATGCCTTTGGTCAGGACTCCCAGGGAGGCTCCTCCTCAATTTCTGCCCCCTGTTAGGACCCACTCATTTAACAGGAGACAAATATTGCAGTCATCCTCCAAGTCTGCTTTCTGCAGTTGCAGTATCTTCCTGAAGTGTTGGCTTTCACCTGCTTGTTAATAAAACATGCAGGTGACTGTGGTAAAAGGAATTGAACCCACACAATTTTTCACTGCCAGCGAAATGCCAGCAATTTTTGGTAATGGCATTAGCACAAAACAGATGAACTGAATGGTCAGTGTGATTTGGGTCACTGTGACAGTGAGGGTCTTGCATGGTCTGGAATAGAAATGGTACTTGACCAAAGAGAGTAACAGGAAACAGAATAAATGAAATAAATTAGCACCCTCACTGGGTTTAAAAAGGATTTTCAAGGCTCTGCCATTGGATGAGTTTATTCATTTGCCTATTCTCTCTCCATCAACAAAAATATAACATCCTTGTAGCTGTCACAGAAAAAAAAAATGTATCAAGCTCACCTTTAAATAGGGATTTCACAGTCTATATTACATGATAACAGGTGGCCACGAGGAGGAAAGCTGGGACTGCTGAACCTTCATGCAGCACCACAGCTGCCAGGGGAACATGATCTGGGAAAAGACTCGCTTAGGAAAATTGGTCAGAGATAGGGGCTGATAGAAGTCAACACCTCTGCCTCCTGCAGGGCACTCAGACTACCCAGGCAGGTACATCAGATGGAGCTGAGCCTGCCTGTTTTACAAAAAACATACTTGGCCATACTTCATCCTGGGGAATAATTCCTACATTCCTTCTGGTTATTTCTCCACACATCAATTCCCAAATGATCTCCCTGGAAAGCATCCCTCACAGGGAGTGCCATTCTGCCAGGACCTGCCAGGACCTGCCAGGACCTGCCAGGACCTGCCAGGACCTGCCAGGACCTGCCAGTGCTACCTGCATGAACTGAGCCTATGGGAGTGTCTGCAGATCCTTGGGATTCCTTTCCCATCTCAGAGATCATCACAAAAACCTGTTAGTAAATTCTGTTTATAAGTGGTTAAATCTGTTTCCTTAAAGAAAAGTGAAACCACAAGCAGGATAAGAGGGTCAGAGGAAAATTCCTAACCCTGGAATCCAATGCACTTTAGAATAAAATATGATAAATTTGCTTAGTGAGTGACAGCAGCACTTGGTAGGAATGCAGTTGTAGCCCATCATTTATCAGAGCTGTGCCTAACATCTTTATCAGACAGATTTCTTTGCAGAGCTTGTCTACATCATCATTTGAAAAGGTCCAATAAAAATGCAAAGTTTGTTCTTACCTGCCTTTGCCCTCCGTGCAGTCCCTTGCTTTGCACTGCATTCCTGCCCCTTGCAGACCAGAGCTCCATTAGCACAAGTTTGAGGTGACACTCAGATTGCTTTCGACACCCAGAGTGCTTAATTCTTCAAGCTGTCTGGAATATATTGGCATCAGTGGTGAATAATCCCTCCCAAGTCATCACATCAGGCCTGTTTTAGTAAATCTTTCCACTTATTAAGAACAAATTTAAACCATCTAAATATGCTTATGTAAGGAGTCCTTTAAAAATAGTTCGTAAATTTAGGAGCCAGCATAACTGAAAAAACACAATAAAAAAGAAAATGGTCAGTGACATACTCCAGCCCAGTTTAAACTCAGCTGAATCCTCCCATCTTTTACAAAGCAAAGAGGAGGTTTTGCATAAAAGCAGCCAGCAAAGTCCTGCTGGTGTTAAGACATTCTTTCTGAAATGCAAGGCAACACTTCATCTGCTTTATGAGCCCAGGGCAGAGCTGGTATCTACATTCCTGAACAGGCAGCCAGGATTTAGGGAGGTACATGTGCAGAGCAGTGACTCCCCAGCTCTGGAGGAGTGGAGAGGGTGTCCCCTGGACCCAGCTGAGCACTAATACCTCTTCCACGAATCTTTGGGAGAAAGAAGTCAGGGAGCAGTTGCTCAGAATAAGCTGCAGGCTGTTCATGGCGCCCCAGGGAGCAGTGCTCTGTGTGCCAAGCTCTGGGGCCAGGATACTCTGATGCTGGCTCCAGGAGCATCACTCAGGAGAGTTACTGGTAAATCTTGTTGGAGCTGTGTTTCACTGAAAGCCAGACTTCCTGCAGAAGCATCCCTCTCTGCACCCTGCAGGGCCTCCTGCCCCTGCAAACACTGCCTGGCAAGGGGCCCTTGCAGTCATAGAATGGTTTATGCAGGGAGAGACCTTAATGCTCACCTCATCCCAACCCTCTGCCATAGGCAGGGGCACCTTCCACTATCCCAGGTTGCTCCAAGCCACATCCAGCCTGGCCTTGAGCCCTTCCAGGGGTCAGGAATCCACAGCCTCTCTGGACAACCTTCTCCTTGCCCTCCCTTCTGACACAAGGCACTGCCTTCCACTGCTGCTGAGACCTACCCTCACTTGTGGGTGTGCAAGAGGAGGTGCAAGTCCAGCCCCAGGTATTATCACTCTTTGCCCTCAGTGTGTGCCTGGAAATGGCAGTGCTTTGGTCAGTGTGTGCTTAAATCAATGATCCTATTAAAAAAGCAGACTGCCAGTGGATGGAGAATTCATTGGTATTGCAGGACTGTCTTTTAAAGATGCTCCCCAGGGCTGGCTTGAAGCTTCTGCTTGACAGGTGTATGTAATGTACCAGGATCCAGGGAGAAATCCTGTCTTGTCAATTCAGCTGAAATGAGGCAACAAAGAGAAAAGCCAGAGTCTGCAGTTCATGTGTGGGTTAATTTACAGCATCTCTAAGTGTCTGCCAGTCCAGTACTTGGAAATCCTGTCACATTCTGTGAGATTGTATGAATTATAAATTCCCACTAATGGCCTCACACATAGGATGTTTCAGTAGTAGTTCCTTATTTTTCCTTTTCTGTGGAACAAAAAAGACAAAAGGAGCTGCAGCACGTTCCAAAGTGATGCATTGCCTGATTGTGACAGTACTTCCCTGTGTCAGTAAAAGTTGTATTTATATTTCAGGAAGGTAATCTCCTAAACTTCCAATACAAGTAAATATAAAGCATTTTGCTTTGGTTTTTATTCAGGCAGATTTGTGCCTTGGATAAACCCCACTTCCAAAGGTACAGCCAATATTTAGGCAAGTCTAAACAAAATCTAATTTTAATAAATACATAGTTTGAGGTCTGAAAAGATTTTGTCTTTTTGCACCAAAATCTATAAACAGCAACTATATACCTCACCACATTTCCAGTGAAAGGAATCATGATTGCACTGCCTGAGGTGGAATCAAAGCAGAAAGATGTGTTTGTACAGCACAGAAAATGTACTGATATCCAGAGAATATTATGGCATCCTGCTGCCACGCTGGCCCTTAGATTTAACAACAGCAGTTCTGTTGCAGAGCGCTGGGATTCCATCTCTGATTTTCAACTGGAACTTTCTGAGGGAAAGAAAATCATGTCTCCCCTAAGGCACAGTGTGGAATGGCTTTAAAGTGACAGAGGGCAGGTTAGATTAGATATTAGGAAGATATTCTTCCCTGTGAGGTGGTGACACAGTGGCACAGGCTGCCCAGAGAAGCTGTGGCTGCCCCATCCATGGAAATGTTCAAGGCCAGGTTGGACGGGGCTTGGAGCAATTTCAATGACCTATTGTCCTAGGTTACAATGTAAGATGTGCCCACAGTGTGTATCCTATCCCCACCCTCAGGAGCTGTTGGAACCAGCTGGGGCAGTGTTTCCCTTGCCCCTCCCTCTGGGCTATCTCCTGTTCATGGGCCATCAAGGCCTTGCCCATGGCTCACAGGTGACTCCCTCTGGGTGTTATCTCTGTTAATTGGCAATCAAGGACCCATTGTGTGACTCATAGAATGAGATCAGCCCATTGGGAGATGCTCCACCCAGGGGGAGGAGCCAAGCATTCCCACCTGGATATAATCTGGGACAGCAGAGAGGGCAGGGGCCTGCTGGACTCCTGGAGGAGCAGAGCTTCCAGAGCTTTCTGTGGGATCACTGCTTCAACAAGAGCACTTCATCTGGACCACCACCCTAACTCACAGGGTGTCAGGTTGGATAATTTTCATTTATTTTATTTCACTTTTATTCCTCCTATCAAATTGTATTTTCTGACTTGGAGTTTCTCACTGGTTTTACTTTCAAACCAGCACACCTATGAATTTGGAGCAAGGGGGGTTAATATTTTAATCAATGATTTCCTTTGAAAATATCCTCCACATCTCTTTGACTGCATGTTAAATTGTTCCCCAACTTTTCTATATTCACATAATCCTAGATGCTCTGTGTTAATTACATTTGAAAAGTTGTCACACACACAAGCTTATGATAACATGGCTGGTCAGGAACCCAGCCACAACCCCAGCAACACGTGGCAAGCTCTGCACATTTCTTGTTGCTGCCTGTGATCTTCTGGTGCTGCAGTGCAGGGGACAGATGTGACAGGGGACAGATGTGACACAGTGAAGGCAGTCTCTATTTCCCTCCTGCAGGTACATCCCTCTGCTGGATTTCCTCCTGCCAGCCCCAGCCTCCACGAGGCTGTCATAAGGGAGCAGAACTCAGGAAATCTTTCCCCTGCTGAGCTGTGTGAGTTCAGGATCCATTTCTTTGCAGCAGCCCCTCTTGCTGTGAGTGCAGCAGTAAGCTGTGATAACAGCTCTGCTCTCCAGGGCCACGTTAAGCTGCTCCAGGGCAGACTTTTTTACGTCCTTTTTCTCATGCCATTACGCAAAGGCTTCATGTCCAAGAAAATCATCTGTCACTTCCAGTTCCTGCAGCGTTATCCTGACAAAAATCAGTCACTACCAAAGTCCTTGATGTCAGAGGTTTCATGAAAGCAAAGTTATAAATTTTGCAGCAGTCGGCTTGTCTTGGGAGCCCTGGTGGTTTTGCCAGAAATCTCACTAACTCCTTCAACACTGATTTGTCAAAGGAATTTTGTTTGACGGAGTTTCTCTGTTTTTCCACTGCTTTTACTTTCCCCCCCCTTTCTCCCTCTTCCTTTTATTTTCTTCCCAAGGAAATGGGGGCAAACACAAGTGAGGTATTGTACCATCTTGATCACTCCACCATCTGCAAATGGTTTCATTCTTCTGACAATTTCACATGCAACCTTATAAAAAGACCTGGCTCACTTAAGCTGAGAACTTCAAAGATGTACAAAGCTGTGTTGGGCCAGTCTGTGCTGGTGCAGCAGTTGATAAGAGCCTGTGTTTGATTTCTGTGAGAATCTCTCTCTGTATCAAATGGCTAACGGGTGAGAAAACATTTCTTACAGTTCTAGAGCTCAATCCCTCTTCAAAATGATGGCAGAGAAAAAATTAGTGGCCAAGGAAGGCTAAGCAGCCCTACAAGTAAGGGACCTCTGAATTTCCCCCTCCATTCTACAGAGAAGGCCATGAAAGGTTGGATTTGATGACCTTGGAAACCTTTTCCAACCTCAATAATTCTATGAAAGCTTCTGGCATCCTTGGGAAATGTTTCAATTGGATTTAATATCGTCCTTTTCTCCTGCTGATAATTTCTCTGTGCCAGCAGTTCTGTTAAGTGCATAGTGCCTGTCTTTCCCCAAACCCTCTTTGCCTGGGGCAGCAAAGTCTGCCTGTCCTTGCACTGCTCCATCCCATTGATTACAGCTAGCTCTGCTCTGCACTCACCCCTCCCAGCTCCCATTAAAAATTCCTGGGCTTTGGAGGCACTCAGAACCTGCAGCCCTGTGCTTGGCTTGTCCTGCTTCCCTGAGTCCATGGTTCAACACAAAACCTTTGTACCTGACAGAGGAGAAATGAAAATGAGTATTTTTTTGCCTCCTAAAGGCACCTTCCTGAATGTTCCAGTGGCTGTTTTCTTCACATGAGCATTTTTTTCTATTTTCCATCTGTTAGACAAGGTCATGACATTGCATTTTGCCCTGTGGAAATTTTAAACAAAAATAAAGCTATTTTTATTTTGATTTCCAGCTTCTCTGAATATCAAGGGAAAGTGCATTAGCCCCATTTCTTTCAAAATGACTTTTTAATAAAAACATTCATGTTTTTCCTAATACTGAAAACATGGCTTTCTGTTCTCTTGAACATTCTTTGTTTTTCTTTTAAGTAGTTCTGATGAAAATCACTTTGGTTCTCTTTTACAAGAAAGCTTGCATGTAACAAGGCAGAACATTGCCTTGAAATGAAGAAGCATATCTCTGATTTTAATCTTTTTATAAAAAGCCTGACTTTTCTCCCCATCTCATTGCTCATATTTTAAAAAATGATTATCAAATAGAGAGCAGAAAATCTCGAGTATTACTCTTTGGCTCAGCGTTCAAATTGAAGGTTTTTAAAATTCTTCTTGGCTGTTCACAAGCCCAGAGGATTTCTTTTGATTTTTTAAGCCTCTCTAGAAAGTGCAGCCTTTTCTCTGGGGACAAGTTCTAAAAGAAACAAATCAGAGACAAGGAATTTTAGTAGTCAGTTCACTCTCTGGCTCATTCCTTTGTCTCTCTCCTGTCAAGCCACTTTGATTCTGCATCCCCCACATATCTCAGCCTTTCGAGGCATTTATAAATTATAGAAGTATTTATTATTGTGAGGAAAATATGATCATTCACTGAACTCGTGGTGAACTTTGCACACATGCTCACTCTCGTGGCCCTGAGGTTTTTTTCATAGCACCAGCCCCATTTGCTTCAGGTCTGCAGGCTGAGAGCTGGGCAGGTGAGCTGAGCCTCATCCTGCAGTACCCAAAGCAAGAGCAGAATTAAGAAATGCCCACTGCATCCTACACTTTTCTAAGCTGAATCTGCAACTTTCCTTCTCCTTTGTCCAGTTTGCCGTATAAATACAGCAAGCACCACATTGGTGTGTAAGTCTCTGGGAAAAATTTACCCACAGTCCCACACTGCTTTATGGAGAAATGTTTATAAGTTTTGGTCCATTTACATATTTGGGTTAATTGTCCAATTACAGCTTCAGGTTATGAAGTCCCATCCTCCCAATTTGCTCCCCTCAATCTGCTGTTTTTGACACTTTTGGGGCCTGTAGCTGCATTGTCCTTGGTTCTCAGGCTGGAAAAGGATTGTTTTGTCTGACTAAACTGTGAAGAGAACTTGCTAACACTTTGTATGAAGCTCAGAGTTATATGAGTTATATACTAATGCAGTAGAGAATCAGGAAAAAAATGAAAGCTAAAACATAAGGCATCAGTGGGATATGAAAAATTTGTGAATAAAATTAAGCTGTAGTTTTGACTTTCTCAGGTAGTATTGAGAGAATCAGGTGGTGTGTATTGAATAGGGATCTTGTCATTATTCCACTCTTCCACCATTAAACAGGACAGTTCAATGGCAAAGGATTTGGGATGTTTGGGTTCACACATCTGGGATATGTGGGTTCACACTTGGATGGCCCAGCTGGGATATCCCCTGGGAGATGGATAATCCTTAATCAGAGGGATCTGTTCCACTGCTGACTGTGCAGATACACGACCACCTTTCCTTTCATCCTCTGCCTTGATACTAAAAAGAAAAGAAGTTCTCAGAGTGCTGCTCCATTGTTACAAGGACACTTCTCAGCACAGACACTCTGGATTTGAGCCCAAGCCCCCAGAGAAGGCCACTTAATCCCCAAAAACACCTTCAGTAGCCCCCTTAAAGACTCCTCACTTACTGTGTCTTCTGTGATATCTTCCATTAACGCTACCAGGGACCCAAACTCTGCCTGATCACTGAGTGATCTGTTCTCCACCAGGCCAGAAAGTGAATGCATTTAATGAGGATTAACCCCAGCTGGCACTGGGGAGCAATAAATATCATAGAGCCAGCATTTGTAACGCTGCAGTTATCATTGTGTCAGCATTTCTGGTATAAACCAGGGGTTGCAGTGGATTAGAACTCAGCCATAAAATTTTTCTCCAGGCTGAAACTTGGCATAAAAAAGAAATATCAGTCTATGATATTTTTTCGTAACCTTAAAAAAAAAAAAAAAAAAAGACTTTTCAGTCTATTTTAAGTTGTAAAAGGAAAGAATATGAAACTCTTCCCAAATACTTTAAATCATCATCCAGGCCTCTGGGGAATGATGACAGACTCTGGCTGTGGCTGCATTTCTGGGTGAGTTTTCAATGGGGTATCAGAAGTTCAGGGATTAAAGATGTTTTTTTGTATTCTTGAAAGTCAAAAGTTTTCACATCATATTATTATATGTCATATTATATCAGAGAGCTCAGTTCTTTAGCAATGGGGCTTTACCAATATTTCATTCTCTGTTTTGGTTCAGAGAAGTGGATAATCTGAAACTACCAGGACATCCAAACCACGCTGAGTGCCCAGGTGGAGCCCCAGGTCAGGGATCCCACTGTGCTCCCTGCTTGTGCCAGGCTGGGGTGGCTCAAGGGACAGACTGGGGAGGCAGAAATCAAGGATGCTCAGATTTTATCCTGAGCTGAAACTCAAGGTTTTTATGAGAATTGGTTCCCTCTCAGTATCAGCAGCACAGCTGAGGGCTCTGCCATGGCAGGAGGATCCAGCACTGGGATATTTGGGTGTGGGGAGGAGCAGCAGGCACAGGGCTGGGCTCTGAGATGCTCTGGTGGCTCTGAGCTGCTTCCCAGAGCAGGCATCCCCCCATCCCCTGCTCCTCCCGGGGTCCCTGTGCCTGCACAAGCTGCTGCTGGAGAAAAGCACAGCTCACCCTGCTCTGCACAGCACACACTGCCACAGAGGTCACCACTGTTTGGTGTAGACCTCAAGAGAAGAACATGAATTAATTTGTTCCCCCCAAATAACGTTTTATTTTAGAAACAGGAGAGCTGTTGTTTTTTTCTTTTCTTGTGCAGTCTGAGGTATAACACTGAGTTCCAGTTTCCCTTAAGAGCTGAACTTCATCCTCCTACTAGGATGGTTTTATTTTAGTTACCAAATATTTGAGGTTAAAGTGAATAGTTCATCTTTAATGGGATTATCTCTTTCAATGTTTGCTTTCATTACAGTTTGAATTGCTCTGAGCATGAGAATCTAACCTCACCAAAAGCATATTTTTGTAATTTGATACAAACTAAATTTAACCTTTGACTCTCATCTATAAAGACGTTACTTTTTTCCACTGAAAAGCAGAATGTTAGATTAAAGATCTGCCAGTTTCAATTTCCAGGTTGCTAACCTCCCTGTGATTGGGTCCCTCACTGTGGAAAGCTGTGTATTCAGTAAAGGTATTTAACATCAGCACTAACAGTTGAGATGGGCTCATACCTGCTACTTTTAATGGCTAGTGGGAAATTCTCTACTGATTTTTTTTCTTTTACATAGACAATAATTTCCCTGACCTACACTGTACAATACAGGAGAACTCTTTGGACAGAGATATTTTAGATAAAATCTTCACTTTCAGTCACTTTACCATGTGAGCGTAGCTCTTTTGTTAAACAAATAAATTTTATCCAAATGCTTTGGAATATTAAGGCTGTGCTTAGGAAAACCAGATACATGTTCTCTCTCCTGAGGGCTCATTTAAAGTGTGATACAGAAAGGGAAACAGTATCACTGTATTATTCTATATATTTCCTCCAGTAAATCATCAGGAAAAGTGGAGGGGACTGGCTTCTTTAAAAAAAAAAACAAAAACAAATTATATATATATATATATGTATCCTTGTTCTCTGCTGGGAGAAACCTTCTAAATACGTGGAGTTTTCACTTCTGCTTTGATAAGATGAAGTGTTGAAACTTTCACTGACAAAGCTTTTCAGATATTTGTCAGGAATTTAAGGGTGGGTTCTTTGGAAAGAGCAATTAAGTGTGAATGAAAAATGATGATGATGTCTCCAGCCCTGGAGGACAGACCCAAAGTGGATCAGCTGTCAGACTCCTGGGGAAGGAGTGGTGCTTCCCTGCCTTCCTGCAGTAAGGAAGGAAAGGGGGAAATGGCTCAGTGCATACGTCAGGATGTGGAGGGGAATGTGGGTGGATATATTTATTTGTTTAACCAGGAGAATTCACTGTGATTTCTACAAAATCCTTTCATTTCATACATTTTCTATGTCTCTGTTTATTACACTCCAAAGAAAAGCCTTTGTGCTCATACAGTTACTCAAGTTGCATAGGGGAGATTGATATAGATACAAAATTCACACTCTTAGATCTGTCCATTCTGTAAGGGAGAGCAAACGAGGAAAAAAACCAAAACAAAAAAGAAACCCACCTTTATTTCAGCTCCGCAGTCATCAGAGAGGAATACTGCAGCTAAAATTCAAATTTCAGCTAGAACACATACTGCACTAATAAATGGTCAGCTTAGAAGCATTTCCTGTTTATACACTGTGTTAATAAGCATCCATCAGCCATGTCACATATACGGGATACCAAATTCAAATGTCAAACAAAATGTAAGAGGTCACACATTTTCCTTTGCTAACTAAAAGTGTAATTCATAAATATTATTGCTACCAAACTCTCCATCTACAGCACTTGTTTAGAAATATGCACATGTAGTATAAATTGTGATTAAGTTAAATGGGTATATTATTTCCTGTTTTAAGGGCGAGCAGCAGCATGAATTATGTTTTACTCAATAGGCATTTCAATAAAAACCTCCAGCCTCACAAGCTGCTAACGTGCAGTTCAGCTGCACAGACTAACATGAGAAGGGGCTTGTGATCCACCACTGACATTTCAGCTGTTTTTCTGTCTGTTATTTCTGCTGATGCAGAGAAAACACATTTTCTTAGCTCAGAAACTCTTCCAATTTTTTGCTATAAAAGTTAAGCTTGTTTGGTCATAGGGGGTTTCTACATGCAGAATAAATAAGATAAATATAATCAACTAATGGCAGTTTTTCCATTTTTACTGACTTAAGAAATGTAGAGCTAGAGGAATTCACTCTGTGAAAATAATCAGCAACTCCCATGCTTTGAAATTACTTGTTTTCATTTGTAGAAGTCAAACACTCAAGAGACAAAATAATGGAGAGGTTTTAGAAATTATTTAAACAGATTTTTAAAATTTGAAAATGTACTTTCAATGTCATGTAGTCAGTAATTTTCTAGAATTTTTGGCTAGCCTGTGGTGTCTCTTTTTTCTTGATATCAAATTTTCAGTTAATTTGAAGCATTTTAGGACCTGATTCAGAATTCTCTGGGGCCATTTTAAAGACTTGCAAAGCTGTAAGTAGAATAGACTTAAATGAATTTGAAGAAAAAAAACCCAGAAACTCTGGTAATATGAATAATATTGTTACTATGACAAAGCATTTCCCCTTCAGGCCCAATGAAAGATGTTGCTCAAAAAGACACCAAATAAAGATATTAAAGTTAAATTTAAAATATACAGTTCCCCCTCACATTTACATAAAAACTGCCAGAATTCCTTAGCTTTCTGTGTGAAATTAAAGGAGTAAAGCTACATTTTGCTTGGATTTTATGTAAAGAGAGTCCTTCCCACCAAGGAGCTGCAGAGCCCCAGATAAGCAGACCCAGTTACCCAAGCACTGCATACAAAATGTGGTTGCAAATTCTGTCAAATCAAAGGCTTTTGAGGCAAATAAGAATGCCACACATTCCCAAGTTATCTACTCCTTTTTTTTTTTAAGCTTTGGGTAAAAAAAGAGGTTTACCAAGTCACTGGAGTCTGGTGTTCTTTTAAAAGCTTGTAAAATGGGAGTCTGAATATTTTCTTTTATTAGGAGGACCATAGTGCACAGCAAACACAAAGAAGATTACTAAAAAGGAAGGGGTGCTAAGACCTTTAAGATACTCAGAAATGGAAATAAGTTCCATATTCTGAAAATCCTAGGAAAACAGCCATATAGGAGCACTGAACTGTATTTCAGAGTTTTTTACAGTTGTGTAAAATCTTTGATGTGTCCCTGTTTATGAAGTGAAGGAGACACCAAGGCAGATACTATCAAAAAGGAAAAATGCCATTCCATTTAAGTATTCCAGTAATGGAAAGAGAGCCTTATTCATTAAAATTTCAGCATTAATAAATAACTAATTGTATAAATCTTACCCTCCATGTTTTGGCCGCTGAATACCAGTGAAGTATAATAGAGTGAAGTTATTATCATTAATATATATTATTGAGTGATTTCCTTGAAAACAGCCAACAAACAGAGAAGAATTCCAGAATCAGTTTATAAATCACTGCATGGGGTTTGTTTTGCTGTGGGATTATATCCTTTAGCTTTTTTGCACTCCTGAAAACTTCCCAGAAGGAATTCCCAAGAGATGTGTCTGTTTTTACACCACATGTGAGCCTGCATTTCCTTCCCATCCTGGGGAGGGCAGAGAAGCCCCCAGGTGGTGCAGGGAGCAGCTCTGCCCCAGCTGAGAAGGGCCAAGGTGGGCAGCAGAGATCCTGGAGCTGCAGGAAGGATCTGGGAAAGGTCTGGGAGGGAACACCAGAGTGCTTGGGTCCCAGGGCATCCCTGGGGCTTGGGAGCCACAGCTCAGCCAGGAGGGGATTCACAGCATCCCTGGGGAAGGGAGGGAGCAGCCCCTGCCCTGCATGAGGCAGGGGAAAGTCCCCAGGGAAAAGCTCTCTCGGGGTCTAACAGGGCAGGAGTGGGGGGAATCCAGTGAGGATCCCCTGTGTGCTCCAAGGAAAGGTTTTATGAGCAAGGACAATGTCCTTCCCTGAGTGAAGATCAAACCCTTCCCAATCTTCTGTTGCAACAGGCAAATGACTTAATAACTGTCTGCATATTCCCCACATAAGCTTTTTAAAAATAACTGAAAGGGTTTGTAGAGTTGGTGTTCCTAACTGTTGAAAAACAGGGACTGAAGTAAGAACATGTTTTCTTTTTTCTCCAAGAGGCTAAAACATTGCATTTTTTCCCTTTTTCACAAAAGCAGTAGCATATTCTTGGGAGTTACAAATTTTCCTGAAGACAGAGACAATGCAGCAGTGTGTCCCCTGGTCCCAAAGTGCCCTGTGCATGTTCCAGCTGATCCCAGGTGGTTCCTAGATCTTCTACAAAACTTGTCCTTTTGTTCCATGCTTATTGCTAAAATCCCTGTTCATTCTTACATGAGGTTTTTGTACAATTCATAAAATCTGTTCATCTTCTAGACATTTTAGGAATATACACTGATGATGATAATAGTAATAATAAATAAACTTTGTGGAAAATTGGTGATCCTATGGCCCCACAGGAAAATGTCACTCTGTCACCTATTTAACCTTAAAAAAATGTCACCTGGTCAATGTATTTTCTTACAGTTACAGGTGGCTTAACTTGGAGCATTTTCCCTTTGTGTGCACCATGAAGAGCAGGATATGGGGAGTCCATTTGAATTCACAATTAGTGGCCTCTTTTAGTACCCAAAGCAAAGGAACAGAAGGTGTTGAGCTCAGCAAGGCTCCAGCAATAAGTAGATAGAATGAGAAAAATGGTTTTCTCTCTGTGAAGGAGTGTTTGGCTGTATTATTCCTAACCAGGGCCCCAGTACTGCCCTGTATGCTCAGACAAGCTGCTCCAAAGTCATTTAGGTTCATTCATTTTTGTTTTGCTCAGGGTTGTCTGTGGAGTGTGTGCCACCTTTACCTGCAGACAGCAGTGAAGGAGGGAGTGCTGTGTGGGCAAACCACAGTCTCCAGGGTAAAGGTGATTCATTTGTTACTGCTGGGGACATTTGTGGGGAAGCTGAGCAGTCAGTTGGAAATTTGACTTCTGTAGTTCCAACTGGAGCTCAGGATCCTGCTGTCCCAGGGCACAAGAGCTGAGCTGGAGCAATGCTGGAGAGAGGCCATCTCCAAAAAGGAGCAACCTCTCTCCTTTTCCCAGTAATGCTGTGGTTCCTCCTCTGTGTCAAAGAAAAATGATGAATTCTGGTGGGAGGAAGGCTGTGGGACACAAATTTTACGTTAAAAGCCAAATTATATTTCTTCCTGTTTATAACTGCAGAACTCTGGCTCAGCAGAGCACCAGCTCCTCCCAGGCTCTGAACATGTGCACAGCAGAGACCAGAAGCTGCACTGAGCCCTTCAATGGCAAATGAAACACAACAAGTAGGTAATGAGGGAAATTTTATCCACCTATGGCCAATTAAGCTAATTTAATACCAGAACAATTCAGTGTATAACATTTAGCCCTTTCCACCTCTTGTTTTGTTCCACTGACATTCGATCACTTATTTGTCTCTGCTGCCAAAGGGCCACACCTGAGCTCTGATTTATGGAGCACAGTTGCAAGGGAAGAGCAGCCAGTTTCACTGTTGATTATTACATTTCTGCTCAGTGAGTAACAGGTTCAACCTGCACAGGTAACTTGGAGGGAAACTGGCACAGAACCTTCTGTCCTTCCACCTGTCCAGCTGTATCCCCTGCTTTTGTTCGAAGTGACAAGCTTTTCTTGTCACCTGTGTGGACTCTCCATGCACTGCTGGCTTACCTTGCAATGTTTCTTTCCAGAAACCAATTGAGGGTTTCAGTTTTTTGGCATGTTTAACGAGCCTGACGTTTCTGGGAAGCTTCAGTCCTTGTGTGCATGCATTGGCACAGTAAGCACTCGGTGTCTTGAACACATCATGGTTATCACTGGTGCAGGCTGTGCCTGCAGCTCCTGAGATGAAGGTCTGACCATCCTCAAAGCACTTTTGGGATTGCTTTGATCTGTTCACAGACAATGGACAGAGCTGAAGTTTCAGGGTGGTCAGCAGCCCAACTGGCACAATAACCCAGATGGATTACTAAGCATCTGGATATCCCCTCCTAAATTTTTTTTTTTAAAAAATCACCAAGTAGAGCTCAGGCAAATTTTCCAAGAGAAGAGGGAAAATGTGTCCAGGGAAACCCAGATGTTGAACATCTAGGTTGGATGTGGTTTAGATTGGTGGTGCAGAGGTGAGGGCAATTATTATCTTTTTAGTAGGAAAACAAGACTGTGAACCAATCTGAACCAGCAGTGGGCTTCATTAATAAATGTAGTTTTCTGGTTTCAAGCCCTGTTTGCAGAGGTTCTGAGCATTTGTAATTCATATTTAAGGCAAACATACTTTCAGATGTTCAGCAATGTTAAAGTCATGGAAGCCTGTTGTGTCCCTTGAACCCAAGACACAGCAGCCTTTTAACTGCAACTTCCCGTGGCTCATTTCCAGTAAAGAAACATAAACATGTGAGGTCTGCTGACTCCCTCTCCATTTAGACTCTGGGAACTTGATAAATGCAAAACATTTGCTTACCTTATGAAGAGGAAGTCATGCTCTCTATTGCAAAATTTTGATGGCAGAATGAGGGACTCGTTGCTGTAAAGCAAGAAAAATAATGCGAGAAAACTGTCTTTGCAGACAGATTGTGTGGATTATTTTTTATGATTTCTGACTGTTTTAACTTGGCAAAGCAGGGGTCTAACAAAACAAGTGATGAAGGCTCCTGGCATGGGACTTCTCAAATATTTAGCAAGTATTTGTACATTTTATTAAGTCAGGATGACTCATCCATCTTGACTCACTTTACATGTATGTTTCGTGTCCTATGCTATGTAGACCAATAGAAAGTGTTAGTCATTTGTTTTATTACTGCTGGGTTTTATTTCAGCAAAACTATCTGGTTTGGATGCTGTTTATTTTCAGAGCAGCTTGGGGTGAATTTTGTACGTCTGCAAAGCCACTGGCCTTTCCATCTTTTTTTTTTTTTTTTTTTTTCCAGGCAGAGGAGACATAGAAATGTGAGGTACAATCTCAGTTTTCAGTTGAAATTAAAAAAAAATAAAAAAAAAAAAAAGTTTCCCTTTTCTTCAGGGGCTGTGCTCTTGGAAATATAAAGACAGAGGAATTATTTTTTCTGAAATTCTTCCACTGCTTTTTGCTCAAGGCCAGGTCTTCTGCAGCCAGGGAAAAAAGAAACCCATAACCAATAGGTGTTTTGATTTTGGGAAAGCTTCAATGGGAGGTAAAGTATAGAGGAAGGAGTGAAAATGGCACAAGTATTTACTACAGGGGGCATGGACATTTTGATCCTTTTTTTAAATTCAATTTGTCCAATTTAAATGAATTAAGCTCTTCAGATCTGTAACAGCCTCTGGCTGCCCAGAAAACCCAACAACTTCTGGGTTTGCAGAAGTAATGAGGTATGAACTTGGTAAAATCACTTCCAGGGTGCAAATATGGGTTTTCTCAGCTAAAATCATATAATAACTGTTCCATGAGCAGCCTTTGGAGTGGGGCTGTGTCCTTCCCTGCCAGGGCTGCACAGATTTAATTCTTCCATAACCAGTTGTGGAGTCCTCTGCTTATCACAAGTGAGGTGAGCAGGTTTTTGAACAGAAAAAGGGCTCAGCCCCTCTGAAGGTGGCAGCATGAGCTCTCAGATGATCTCATGAGGCACAAGTGCACAGAGATGTCACACCAGCATCATGTACACTCTGCAAAGTAAATAAATGCAGATGGAAACAGATTTATGTTCCACAGCCAAACACATTTAGCAGCATCCCAAAGAACCCCGAGAAGGACACTGTAGATGTGTGTTGTCTCTGCAATAGCAATCTCCCTAATCTGTTCTGGTTTTGGCTGGTGGCTCAGGGTTCTCTGATGTTGCCAATTGTGCAGTAAATCTGCTGGGTCACATTACCAGACACACCAATACCACTCATGGTACAAATGAGCCATCAGCAAACCCCAACACCAATGCAGATCATTTCCAAAAAGAAAAAAAAGAAAAAAAAGACAATAATAAGCAGGGCTGCCCTATCCCCTTACAGCCCTAGGAGTGAAAAATGAGTTATAATGCAGAACACCTGTGCCACACAATGAATGTCCTGGAAAGCAGTTGTGGCTCAGAAAAGCTGCTGGGGAGGGTAACATAACCCTGCCTGCAGCATCCAGGAACAGAAACCAAACCTCCAAACCCAGGACAGCTCAGACCAGACCCTGCTTGTGCCCAGGAGCTTTTCTGGTGACAAAGAAGCAGAACATAGTTTGGTGGTTGGGGCAAACCCTGAAATAAAGCTTTTCCCAGCTCAGTCTGGAGATGAGCACTAACACAGGGAGGAATTGCCTGTTTGGAAGGTCCTGGAGATCACACAAATAACAGGGGCTTCCCTTCTCTCACTCAGGTCAATTGTTCCTGCACCAGGGTCTGCAGCATGTGACAGAGCCCCTTAATGGATTTTTCCAAATAAAAGCTTTGGAGAGGCAGCCTGTGAGATGAGTTCCTTATTCATTAGAACAAATACTCTTGGAAAGCAGGGGAGAAGCTTCAGGGCAAAAAGCCCTTGTAGAAACAATGTCAAAACCAACACAGGCTTAGAAAAGCATCTCTGTGGTGTGTAATTATGTATGTAATTATGTTAGTTGTTGTGTTAGACTGAGCAGAAAGGATTGGAGCTGAGGGATGGGGAAGGTGGTCAGGTTTAACCCTGTGGGACAGAAACCTGGACTTTTGGAGGGTTAGCTGGAGAAAATGATCTTGTGGTGAAAATCAGGTGATGGGGACTCTATCATGTCCCTTGGGAAAGTGTTTTATTAATAACTTGCACTGTGTTTAAAAGCCCACCTCTTATTTCCAGGTTTGATTTTTGCTTCTTTGACTTGAAGCCAGAGGACTTTGTCTCCCAACCCTAAAGAGATTTTTATTTATGATATTTAAGGATTGGTATAGTAACTCAGAATTTAATTTCCACTTATGGATATTCCTTTAAATTTTAGGGTCTTTCCACTCGTTTTTTTAACTCAGCACTTTCTTTTGTATCAGAAGGAGTCCCTAACCTCACTCTTCAGGGATCACACATAATACAGCACAGATTGAGAAGGAAGTTACTTAGAAAATGCATATGGAAGGTCTAGAGATCCTGAGAAAGCTATAAAGCTCTGCAATGAACACAAACCAGAACCATTTCCTGGAAGCTTCTAAAATAACACTGCTGCTTTATTAAAAATTAACATTTTAAACCTAAATCTTACTTCAAGTGGCAGATACAGAATAAACCCAGCAAAACCAAAAAGTAAATTGGTTTCCAGGAAGGTTAGCCCTGCATGGCAAACACACTGCTAAAGTAACTGGGGTTTGTGCCTTTGTAAATAGCAGAATTGTCCCCCTTAGGAGGAGATTTCATATTTTGTGCTTTGCAATCCTGTTTTTCTTTGGAAGGTTTGTATGTGACATTACTGGTTGTCCTGCAAAAATTGGGATTAACTTGGCAGACATATATTGCAGATTGGATTAGACTTCAAAGAGGTGTTGCCAAAGAGGACTTTTAAAAGGCTTTAAAAAAGGAATCACACCGATACAGGCTCTCTTCCTTTGAACATGGGGGGGAAAAGGCAGAGTTCAATATTCCTTACATGAGTCCAGCTACTAAGCTGTGTGGTACTTAGACAAACCACATGAGGAGGTTTTCAAAGGAAAGAGGATATTTTAGTGACTTTTCAATGATTCCTTTTCTCCATATTGCCCCTGAGACAGCTGATGCCCACCTCAGTGCCTGTGTGTGAGCCTGCCCTCCATGCAGGGCACACAGCCCTGTCAGCCACCCAAACTGACAGAGCTGGGTTAAATTGGATTTTAGGAAGAATTTCTTCCCTGTGAAGGTGGTGAGGGCCTTGCAGAGACTGCCCAGAGAAGATGGGGATGTCTCATTCCTGTCAGGATGATGGGGCTTGGAACCACCTGGTCTAGTGGAAAGTGTCCTTGCCCAAGGCTGGGGGTTATAAAAGGGAGATTTTTAGGGTCCCTTCGAACCAAACCATTCTGTGGTTGGCCCAGGATTCCCCTTTCCTATTTGGATATAAAATGGCCCTCTTGTTTTTAGTGCTTTTCCCTCAGGTTGTGCTATCTGAGGCTCTGACATGCCCTGGGGCACAGTGGACACTCCTGCCTGTACCAGCACCTGAGCCTCTGGAACACCATGAGGGGCTTAAACTGGGGATATTTTAAAGTGATGGGTTAATTTCTGGACAGTGTCTGCCCCAAAACCTGTGTGTGTGCCTTGGCTCAAAGGAGCTGAGGCAAAGAGAGAGTCAGGATTGCCTCACACTGCTCCAGGTGCCCCAGCCTGGCTGCTGCTTGTCCTTGACCCTTCCCATGCCATTGCTGGAGGGGACAGCCCAGCTTCTTTCACCCAGGGAGCATTGCACAAGGGATGCCACTGGAGCTTCCAAACATTTATGAGATGTTATTCAGTGTTTTTGCCCAGGCCCTGCCCTCCTGTAATGGTCAGCTTGGAAGCAGCAGGCATGAGGAGCACACGCCCAGGCTGCTGGGCACCAAGAGGTGCTGCCCTCCTCTCTGCTCCCAGTGCCCTGGGGATGGCCCAAAATGTGGTTCCAGCAGTTCCTGGGTCTCACATCATGTCCTTGAATGGTTTTCAATATATTCTTCTCCATCTATTTGTAATTTCTTTAGGGTAAGAGGATTTAGCTGTCAGTAAGACTTTTGGGTAGTTTGTTTTACTGCAGGGAAGGTGAAGCCCTGGCTGGTGGATGAAGTCAAGTGCTTTTCCAAGTGGATTTGGGTGTTTGTAAGGGCATGTGGATAGCAGGGCAGGAGAGCTGCTGTGACAAGGACCTTGGCTGACTGCAGATTTTCTATTGGGAGAGTAAATACAGAGGGTAAAATGTCATTGTTTTTGTAGAACATAATAGATCTCTTTCTTTTTCTCCCAAGAAGCCTGGCAACTCCAAACAAATTTGGGGGCAGTTTTATTAAATGAAAATATTCATGCATTAAGCTAATTTATATCTTTCCAGCCCAGCCCAACAAAAGGTCAGTTGAACAAACCACTCTCTCAGGAGCTGGGGAGGAGTTATGAGCTCACAGTAATCCTCCTAATTGCACTCTACCTCCGTTTTCCATTTTGTTAATCAGCAGCCAACAAATCCCAGCTTTCAGAACTCATTATCAACCTGCTCTGTGCTCTTACCCCTGCCCTCACCCTTTGGATACACTCTGCACAGCCTTAGGCATCCTCCAGGTTTCACTCTGCATCTTTCTGGTGTACAATCATAACCAACTCTTGAATATAAGTCAACTGTAAATACCAGGGGTGCTGCTGAACCTATGGATCAGTGCCTATGCAGCAGCAGAACAGAATGAGCACCAGTGGCCAGCTCTGGTCCTGCTGGGAGCTTTAAAATCCAGCCTGGCTTCCAGAAGATCTCTGCCAGCAGAAACTGCCCAGGCCCAACACTTCATCACTGTATCTCCTGCCTGGATCCACCCCACCCAACATAAATGTTTGACAAAATTTTACAATTGGAAGCTCAGGTCAATTTCTCACAATCTGCAAATTAAAAAAAAAAAGCTATTTTTGAATTTTCTCCAAACTTTACATGACCCTTCTCTCTTCCCTTTGGAGTAGATCTGGCAATTTCCAGGCCTAATGAATTTTCCAAGTTCCAGTAAAAGGGGAAGCTGCCTGCAACCCTGCCTACAAACTTCCCAGCCTGCCAGCTCCTCCAAGCTCAGCAGTGTTTTCCACTGCTCTGCCTCTCTGTGGTATGTACAGTAAAGATGCATGATTCCCCCAGACTTCCTTCTCCCTCCTTTTCTTTGTTACAGTCTGTCTCAAACACATTAAAGAAAGAGGATTAGAAGTGGGCTTTGGATGAAGAACAGTGACATCTGTTCTGTGCCAGGTGACTTCCATTTTTTCAGTGTTTTGTGACAAGAACATTACTTAAGAGTATGACATGAGAACCATGCCCCACCTCCATCCTGTGCCCATATGTTTGAGTTTGTCCTACAATGGCCATGAAATATCAATCTTTGCTGCTCTTTTGGTGTCTGGATATTAAGCATATACAAGAGTTACCCTAGAATGAGGTCAGAACACCATGACAAGAAGATTCAGGGGGATTTTCTGCCCCCTTATCTGCTTGGGCTTGTGGCACAGCTGCATTGTCACACTCAAGAGAATGGAGACAGTTCAATTCCCTACACTGGGATCTGGGGCATTATACATGGCCAGGGTTGTCTGGCTTCATGCTGGCTTTGCTGGGCAACAAGATTTGGGCCCTGCAGAGTTAAACAGAGGGGGAGAACCTGCTCCAGCTCATCCTTGGAATGAAGGTGGTGGGAATTCCTCAGGAGCTGAGCATCTAAAAACTCACACAGATTCATTGAGCAGAGGGGAATACAGAGCAGAATTTAGAAGCAGATGTCTCTCCACCACTGCATGCAGTCATGGTCATATGCATCCCTCTGCTACAATCCAGATTTATGTACATGGAATCTCATCACAACATAATGCACAGATCTCATCACCAGACCTGGCTGTAGTTCCTCCCAGGGACTCTTTAGCCCAGGCTTTCTCCACCTACAAACCTTCCCTTGCTTCCTGCCCTTTCATGGAGACTGAAATAAAGAGCCACCTGCAGGAGGATTCACTGAGCATCTCCCAGAAGAACCTGTAAATAAATGTACATGCTGCATATTTGGAAACACTCCTGCAAATCTAAACACACCAGTGTTCCCTTTCTATATGTGACAGAAAGGCCACAGTGCCACATGTTCAAAAGCAAATTCTCCACCTTGTACACAGAAGGACAGACCTCACCCATCTCACTTTTCCTCCGTTTTCATTCAGATTTTTACCATTTTCTCAAGATGCAGGTAGCCTGAATGGGCTGTTCCACAGCATCTGTTCACCTTCTTCTGTAACTAAAATACCTTCCCCAAATCTTCCCCTTGCCTATGTGCTCTTGAGGAGCTGCCTCTCTCAGAAAACTTTGCCTCTGTCTGTCCCTTCTGGTGCCATGGGGGCCTTGTCACTTGTCACCTCATCTCTTCCCCAACATCTGCTGCACCCCCAGCCCTCAGCCCCCACGTATCACATGAACTGCAGGCTCTGCACCAGAGGAATTACGTGGGGCTTGAGGCAGCCCTGATTTATGTTGCAATACAAATTGTACTGTAAGTTATGCTGCCCTCAAAGGCCAGGGATTCTGACAGAGCACCTGTTGTCCAGATTCCTCCCTTCTCCCCAGATCAGCCTTTTGCAGGGTCACATCATGGCCAGCATGGCTTAGGATTCAGGACTCTGAAAGCTGAAGGCATCAAGATGATTGTTTGCCCAAATCAGGTATTTCAAAGATTCTTCACTTTAAAAAAATAGAGGGGTGATAAAATAGAAATGGCTAAAAGTACCCTGGCTGTTTAGTATGAATGTTCTTGAAAAGAACAGAAATTATAATTACAAATACCCAGCAAGCAAAATATCAGACAGATTACCTGTGCACATTAATGATTTACTGGTTTTAACTCTTATTTTTCTTAGTTGCCAGCACATGCTGATGCACACAGCAAAGTTGGCAAGGCAGACTTAGCAAATGTTTTTTCCAAGTTTATATCATTTACTCTCACAGTAACCTTTTCTGCCTGTTAAGCTTTTTGTGCCAATATTGGTCACCAGCTCAGATCAAGAAATCAGAGATGAGCAATGGTCAATTATAACAGGAGAGGTAAATATTCTGTGCTAATGAATCCTCTCCCCTTTTCTCCATCATCTTATGGGAGTGTTTAATTCTCATCAGACTGTCAAAGAGGAGAGTTTCTCTTTCATTAGGCTGGCTTACATCTCACCTACATCACCTGGAAATGAGAGAGGAGAGAGATGACCTGGGGCAATGTCCCAGTCCTCACATGGCCCTGCACACCCAGAGCCTCCATTCAGGCCAGAATAGCAAAGCAAGGGACAAGACCAATGCTGGGTTTTTATATATTTTGGCCTCTTTTGCCCCTGGGAACTTTCTTCTTGGGCAAGATCTGAGGATCTTTTTTTTTCTTCTGGATTTCTCTGACATACACTGTTGATTGAAGTGCCCCTGGTCCCACAATGAACTGTTGTGGTTATTAATGTGCCCAGAGCAGATATTTGAGTTGTTCAGTGCAGTTGGTCCAGCCTGTCCTGAATGCACTCAGTTTTGCAGTGCACACACCTACTTTTCTGCCTGATTTATGGCACCCAGAAGGACAGGACAGCCCAGCAGAGAGGAGACACAGCACTTAGAATGGCCCTGAGACAGGATGAACCTCAGACTTTGAGCCACACCAGAGTCCTTTGGACTCCCCTTTTCATGGCATGCCTTTGCAATGCACAGAGGCTCCTACCTTGGAGGGGAACCATAGGAAAAGGTGTGCTGTATTTGTTCAAAAATTAATTATTCATGTCAGTCAAACTCCTTAGCCTTGAAGGTGTGAAGGGGAAACATTAAACCTGTGCAAAGGTCAGCTTTACCAGGACCTGCCTATTCAACAAAAGGAACTAAGGCAGAATGATAAATTGCCAACGAGTTCCTGTGTGTTCAAGCAAATGACAAACAATTAACCTGTAAAACTGAACATTGCAATACAGGAATTCAGCTCTGGGATGGAGTCATCACTGAAGTAGGTAAGCAGAAGGTTTTGTGAGTTGTAGACCAATAACTGAGCATCAAATATGGAGAAAAAAGATCATGCAGAAACAGAGGGCACTTTTGCAGACCAACTCTGCCTTTGGTTAACATAAATATCTCAACTCCTGTGGATGAAAAAAAAAAAATGCTGATGGTATATACAAAGAAGAAGTAAATGGATCCTCTACTGCTCAGTACTGGAGTCTATCAATATGGAACAATTTGCTGAACCAGGGTAGTAAAATACTCCTTTGTTTATTATCCTCTTGTTTCCAAAACAGACCACTTGTAAAACAGGAAATCTCTTGAGGTCAAGTCTTTAGCTGAGTTATGCTTATAGATTAGGTGCAACTAAGCCCAGTTAATTACACAAGCACATATTGGTGTGGATGGAAGAGCAACTTAATAAAAATGGGAGTTTTGACAATTATGTACTTCAAAGCCCTGAAACTATCGCTCTTCCCAGTCTCCCCTAGTTACTGGGATGAAGATTCTTTCATGAATTTGTTTTTCTGCTATAAACTTGGAGCATTTGTTAGAAAAAGAGGCTGAAGTAATCCACAGCTGCCACATTTCCATGAGAACTATAGTCCCAGCTCATGGAGAGGTTTTAATGCAATGACTTTACAGCCCCAGGGCTGCCACACTTTGGCTATGAACAGACACTCACCCACTTGGCACGTTAGGAACCTAAAATGGACCAGACATTTTTTTTAAAGTCCTTAAAAGTTGTTCCCTATATTTGCTTTCTTTAGTAATCCATGAGTGTTGAACATCTGGGACTCATCATCTGTTTTGTGATGACTGTGAGGTATCTCATGTTTTGAGCTAGCCCAGTAAGCCTTGATAGGTTTGTGTCAGAAGAAGTCAGTAGACACTCCTGTGAGCCTCTGGCCATCCAGCTTCACATGGGCAAGGTCTACCTGCTCTGGGTGGGAAGTCACATCTGTTCCAATCTCTGTATGGTCTTGGTATGCAAGTGCTGACACTAACTTGATCTAGGACATAAGTGTACACCAACACACTCACAAAAAGCCAAGAAACATTCCATTTCCACGATAAAAATAAATTTTCAAGATGCTTCTTGGAAATATGCATACATTTTAAAAACAAACCACACCAAAGAAAGCAAACAAAGCAAAAGGCTCTGCTACTTTATGATACCAATTTCAGTTCAAAGCAAATTCAGACCTATGACTTGGGCTATGTCTGCTCTAAAGCTCAAGGTCTGTCAGCAGGCCAGTGTTAGGCAAAATTCCCTGTGTGTCCAGAGAGAGAATTTGCAGGCACAGCTTCTGCAGGTTCTGGGGGAACTCTGTGTCCTCCCCAGAGTCTGCAGAGCTCTCAGTCCCTGCCACTGCTTGTGCAGGGTCCCTCTGTGAGCACAGGGGTGGCTCTCACAGCCCCCTCGCTGAGGCTCCCAGGCACCACTGCCTGTGAAGCAGATGCTGATGCAAAGCCAGGCCTGCAGGACTTGAAGGGGAGATGTGGGTACTCACCAGCTTGTTAAAAATGGGCCAGAACTATAATAAGCAAGAAAAAGAAATATATTTCCTATTCTCATTAGGGTCTGCCAGTTTGGCCTGCCCGAGAGCTGAAATAATTTACTGCATTGTGGCTGGGATTGGGTTGCACACAGAGGGGAATTCTTGGACCCACACTTGTATTTCACATCTTTTGCAGGTACTGAGGATGATGAAGATCAGCTTAGTTTGGCTGTAGTAGTAAAGAGCAGACCAAATGTGAGAGATGCAAACACACCTGGGAATGCCAATTCAACGTGTGCAGCACAGAGAAGTCACTGAGCCAAATTTATTCACGTTTTTTAAAGAGCAAATTTTTAAAGAGCAGCCCTCAGCTGAAGGCTTGGGACAGAAGTGCTGACACCTTTAGTGGAAAGACAATTTAGGTGGCTACAAACAGCAGCAACTGTATTTGCATCTGTCATCACAAATGTATTTTGGTTTTAGATTGGGGGAGAAGAGAAAACAAACACAACATTTTCTGGTTAAACAGAAACAGAGTATGGAATCACTGAGACCTTCTGAAGGAGATTTTATTTAATTTATTCTTCCTTACACACAGCTAGTTTGCTAGGATATTATAACTCAACTCATTTCTCTGTGACCCATGGAAACCTCTGGATCAAAAGGATTACTTGTGACTCATAACTTACCTTGGCTAAATATAAATATAGGGCTTTAGGTTAAGTAATCTAGGCCTTAATCAATAAAACATTTAAAGTGACAGTACAAGGAGGGATTTTGGAAGTCGTGCTATTATAATGTTAACTCCTAATACCTGAGTTTCTGGGGCTCTCCTTTTCTGCTTTAACACAGATGCCCCACATCAAGGATTTTCCATGCATTTTGTGCACACAAGTACAGCTGCATAACATTTGAATGTTCTCCTGTTCCACAGCAAACCCATGCTCATTTTTCCCCACAGGAAATTCAAGCAATTGCCCCTGTGTGCAATACCACAATTAGGTGACCATAATTGCATACATAATAAGCTTGTATATGTTATAGTGCCAGTTTCTCAGATGTGGCCCCCTAAATGGATATCTGAATCTAACTTTTGGTGGTGAGGTTGAGAAAAAAAATGTGTGAAAGTCTTATTTCATATACCTAAATTGGACCCAATTTAAATCCCCAATTCTTGTTTAAGTGCCTCTATTTCAATATCAGACCTTAGGTGCAAATCAGCCACCCTGTGGGCTAGTGTTGGCAACCTGGAGATGGGAAAACACAAGCTGAGTAAAATATGACTCCTTTATAAAAAGTCTGGAAGCTTTCCAAAGAACTGCAGGAATGTAAAGATTTCAGAATTATTTTTCCCCAGCCTGGGGAATCTGCAGGGTCATTCCTGGTTATGGCTGTGGTGGCCACTTCAGGGAAGTGGTTGCCAATCCATGGTACCAATCCAAAGCCTGTGCATCCAGTGAGCAGGGAGTGCTCCCAAGGGAATCCAGCTTCTACACCATGGATGGGACAAGGGGCAGTTCCTACCAAAACATCCAACAGTGGTTTTCAAGTGTACAGGCACCAATAGATTAGACTTGACCTGAACATTGAGCGTGTAAGAAGTTAAAAAATTGGAAAGAATCCGTGTTTATCTGTAATTATTTTAGTATTATTGACAAGCTAGGACTTCAGAAATAATATAAATTATGCTGTCTGCTGTTCATAGTTCCACTGATGTCAGTGGAGGGAGTTTGAACTAACACACCTTCCTCAGAGCTTGTACAGTCCAATTTATGAATGTAGAGAAACTACTAGTTTCAGGTATCAAATAACTACACTTTTTCCTTTCTTAAGGAAAGAGCCAAATTTGTATCTGGCTTTTATTCTTTCCCAGGGTAATGGAAAAGAGAAGATGAATTGTAGCCTTAAAAACCTTTCCACGAGTTCTTCAGTATGAATTATTTTATATAATTCACAGAGAAGGTGACATGATTTACATCAATACATACAGTTAAATTGTTCTATATTGTAAACCATTAGCAAAGAGGGATGAAGAGCTTATGAAGAAGAGTGGAGAGACTACACTGTTATGACAGAATAAAAAATTTCTGGACATGCAAGAAGACATCACACAGTTTCCATTGTAAGATGCTTGTGTATGTTTCCTACAGCAAATATAAGATCTTTGGCCTATGCACTGGAGACTGTTCTTTGTTTATTTTTGTTATATACCAGAAAGGTTTGGGTAGGAGAGAAGGCAGATTGGCCTTCAACTCCCAAAGCACGAGGTGGGGTCTGTGGTGGAGGTGTCAGAGATGTAACTCACAGCTGATTGCTCTTACCCAGCCTACACTGCTCATGAAGGGGTAACAGGGGAGGTTCATGTTGGATTCTTCCCCCAGAGGGTGGCTGGGCACTGAACAGGCTCCCCATGCTCACAGCCCCAAACCTGCCAGAGCTCAAGGAGTGTTTGGATTACACTCCTGAGACACTTGGGGGGATTTGGGGGTTGCCCTGTGCAGGGCCAGGAGCTGGACTCAATGATCCTTGTGGGTCCCTCCCAGTTCAGGGGATTCTGTGCTTCTGTGATCCTCATCAACACAAAAACAATTTTCTTACAGCACAGGCTGGTGCTTGCCAAGTTTTGGGGCACAGTTTTCCTGTGTGTCTCCATTCCCAAATGAAGGAGATCCATCAGCAAGTTGGTCTTCAAAGCCAGAGCTGCTGGGATATGAATCCCAAGTTCAAGGATTAGGAGAGAGCAAATCCCTCCTTTTACAGAAGATCTCACAAGCAGGATGTTGCATGGTGCAGGCTGAACAAACCAGACACTGAGGGGGAATCCCAGGGGTGGTTTTGCTGCAGGAGGTGCCCACAGGAGATTGTGGTTGGGGGAAAGGTGCAACAAAGCCACCAAAAGTTTTGAGAAACAGAACTCACCCTGGAGAAAGAGGATGGGAATACTGTGACACTAGGAAAGGAACTGCAGAGGGACTCTCTTGCTGCCACAGCTTTGTCTTTTTCATTATCTAGGTTTGTCATTTGCTACAACTCTATGGAAAGAACTTGCCAATCCAATACAGGGTCTGATACTCTTCATCTTGGAAGTGTCTTCAGCCTTGTTTGTTGCTGTTTTCTGTCTGGTGCTGAAGATTCCTGAGGAAAAATAGTCAGTTTATCTCTTAGCCATTCTTGCATCTGTTTTGAGAAAAATTCTTGTTTTTTAAAAAGTGTTTCATTTCCCCCACTATGGACCCATTTAACTTTCCTTTCTAATCTCCTAACAATCTGGAATGAGTTCTTTAGTAGTTCTGCTTGTTGTGAAACAGCTTTGGGAGATAAGTCCTTGTCCATGTTAACCACACTTCAAATAATCTTTGTGTAACTGTGATGCAAACCCATAATCTCCCAAGGCCCGTTTACAACCATTTTAATGACTGAGATTTAAGGATGTTATTGCAGGATGGGCAGGGAGAGAGGGGTGAAGAACTGACCAGGGAAGCACAGTTCAGTTTGTCTCCCAAACAGCTCCATATCATCCACAGCTTTACAAGGATGAAGTGACTGGTGAACAAACAAGGAGCCCAAACCTCAGATCAAGAAAGGGGGGTCCCATTCTGACCAGCAGCCTTCTTCTGGAGGGTCATACAAGCCCATACTTGATTCTTTGCAGTGAGACAGGGGCTTGAGTTTCATAGGACTCGACACCTTCAAACATAAATGAGATGTGCCCTTGGGATAATGAATATACCCAGCTGTGATGTCTGAGTGCACACACAGAGCTGTCCTTGTGTGCTGTCCTTGGGGACATCAGTGGGGAGGGAAAGGAGTGCTAGGAACTGTATTGAACACTGGAGAGTGTGTTGTATTAAACTGTTCTTTAGACAAAGTCATTCTCTCACTACCCTCTTTTGGGCTGCCTTTTAGTAAAAGAAAATCTGCACATACCAAGGACAGAAAACAGATTGGGGTTTAAAGATAAGATGGTTTCAACATCCCTTCAAATAAGTCTCCCAAAAATACAACAAAACACACAGCAACATACAGGGGCAGAACTCCTTCTAGAGGAAGATAAAAGCCCCTAAATATCACTTCTGACTACTTTTTGTTTGTTCAATTGCTTTTAATTAAGCCACACTTGGTTTGGGGAGCCAGCCAAGGGTGGAGAACAAAAAGGGAAGCAAGAAATCCAACCCCTCAAAACTTTGTTCAGTGGCTGAATTTTCCTGGCTTAAAGGCACAGTCTTTCTCCACGAGGGCTCAATGCTTCTCTCTAAACCTGCTTGGGAGAATTTATTATCCCTGTGCACAAGTCTTTGAAACCATGATTTTAAGGGTAATAATTTCTAAGCAGTGAAATTTGTGAGAGGCTGTAATGTAATGCCAAATCTATCCTATTATGGTTTTAATTCAAACATACATTTTATGTGTTATTAGAGAAATGTTACTGTCCTTCTTATGCTTAATACTATATGAATAGCTAAAGCCCTCTAATGACCATGTAATTTATTGTCCCTATGGTTATGGCATTAAGCTACAAGGCACCTAAGACTTGCAAACATTGTAAACTCCAATTACAGCTACACCAGTGATCCTTCTGTCAACTGAGCTAAAAATGACTGAATGATAAGGTTAAGCACTGAGCCTCATCAGGCATTATCTGCAGCTCAGCACCTGTACTACAGAGAAATGTCCAATAAACTGTGCTTAAACAGTTTTACATCCTTATCAGATATAAGTATAGCAAATACATCCAGCTTCCAGAATGATGCTGATTGCTCTGATTCCACCAATCTTTCATGTGTTTGTCAGCTTTAGCCTAATTTACTGTTAGCAGTAAATCAGTGATTCTCAGGAACCTGAGAGATTTCACAGGCACCAGAGTGGATTCTGCCCAACCCTTCAGAAATCTTGGAATTTCACAAAAAATTGCCAGCAGTTTCTGTGCATGGGGGGATCTTCTTTTCAAACACCCACAGCTGCTTGGGAAAGTACCAAACTAACTGGCAACAGAATTCAGAGAATTTGGAAACAGGTTAGACTGCTTTGCCTTTTGAGTGACAGGAATTAGGTACCCTCTGAGGGGAAACTTTACCTCAAAAAAAACCAAAAAAAAGCTGGCCTTCAACAGCAGTGGTAAACTGCCAGAGTAAAAAGCAAACCTCTCACATTAATGCCTTTGTCTGCAAAGGTGCCAAGAGAAGTCAGTGCAAAAAAGATACTGTAAAGACCAAGCATAAAAATTCTCCAAAATGAATGACCTCAAATATGATAACTGGACATATGTCAGAAGACATGTAGAATATTGATTCTTCATTGGCTTTTTCTAAACAGGAAGAATATCAATCAAATCCATGGAGCAGAAGAACAGTGAGACCCATGCATGGACTAAATTACCTCCATGCAAGGCTTGTTATCAGCACAAATGGCTCTTCACATTTATTAACAATTCTGGTTTTCTTTGCTCATAAAAAAGCTGGGTGGAAATAAGAGGCTCTACCTAGACTGATCCCCTCTCTGAGCTATTTTGTGCCTCATAATTTTTAGAGGTTTCCAGAACCCTAACCCTAGTTTTATCTTTTCACACCTCTGTATTCTAAAAGGAGAGTTGACATTTGGCTTCAGAAGTGACCTAGGAGTCCAGTTGGTGTCCCAGAAAGAGAAAGCAACTTTAAAAAATCCCTGCATTTAGATACTCAACACTGTATTCCCAGGTGCCACACCTGGGTCATGGTCACTGTCATTCCTGGTGGGGCTGTAAATGAAACAGAAACACAAATTCTATTTACCCTGGGTACATTCTGTTCCTATGTTCCTAAAAGCCTTTCCTAAACAGTCCATTTG
The DNA here is from genome assembly GCA_013389925.1 of Aegithalos caudatus. NCBI lineage: Eukaryota > Metazoa > Chordata > Aves > Passeriformes > Aegithalidae > Aegithalos > Aegithalos caudatus. The sequence continues at coordinate 853,912 of WEIU01010807.1, read as the reverse complement.
AAATATTCCTGAGATGTGGTGAAAGGCTGAGGGGGACTCTTCCCACACTCTTGAGTTTTATTTCCTTCCCAAAGGTGGAGATGTGTGGGAATTATCACCTCTATCACTGACAGTGTCATGCTTACCTGCAGAGCCACTCCTGCTGCCCAATTTGCTGCTTATCACATGCTTTACAATACTGTGGTGCACAAAAGTACTGTAAAACCCCATCTTATTTCCTACAAAAATACATAAATATAAATATATATTATATGTGTGTATACATATTTCCACAAACTGGAATTTGTATTTGTTTTGGAGGGCACAAGAGGTGATAGTTAAATAGAATCCTGGCACCAACTCCATTAAGGATATTAAAACATTTGCAGAAATTCTCTCCTGGATAATCTGTGATGTCTGTGTAATTCCTCTGGCTAAGCATTCCTCTCAAAAGAGTACATGTAGCAAATCAAGTGCATGAAAAGGATAAATCACCTTTCCTCACCTGTGATTTGTGATTGCTCACTTAAGCCCCCTAACATTTCTGCAGCCCAAAGAGGAGGACTAAAACCTGCTAGAAGAGGAAAACTGCAAATCACGCATTTCAACGACTTTTCAAACCACATTTTGGAAAGGAATGAGCACTCAAGCTGCATTTTGTGACACATTTGAGATTTGTGTCGCTTCATACATTTCCCATGACCATCCAAATATTCATGAAGAATTAATAACATGGTCCTGCTTTTAGCAAGTTCCATCCATTCTTATTTGTATCTGGCTATAATCAGCACTGAGACCCCAAATAGTGGATGACTGCATTTGATTCTTGAGTCCTTTTCTTTTTGTTTATGTCAAAACAAATTAGTTGGAAGGAGACTGATGAGGAAATCGAGCAAACTGTGGAAGGTCAAGAGGGCATTTCACTGAAATGTAATATAATAAGTACAATTTAAACAATGACAAATCCCATTCACCTCTTTTGTTTCCTTGAAATGTTTAGAATTATTTTTAACTATCTTTTTAATAAATTAAATTGTTCTATTAGTTTGTTGTACATTTGGATTTCATTAATTTTAGAATATTTTCCAACCATCTAAAATTAAACAGATGTCATTGGGCTCATTTAGACCTCAAATAACCCTTGCAATAAAACCAATTATTCAAGGGTCAGCTGGAAGTTGGAATTTTATAATAAAGGAAAGTTTAAAAGTTAAAAAATAAAATGAAGAAGAAGAGAAAGAAGAAGAAGCAATGCCAATTTCATGTCAATTCAATTGTTAGCACAATAACTGAAGATTTGTTTTATTGTTGGGGAGAAGGGTGGAACCAAAGAGTAAAATTCAGGAAAGCTGGTTTATTCCCAGAATACCCCAATTATTCCCTTTCCCATGACGATTAGTCACGAAATATCTCTCCCAGCTTTCTAGCTCTACCATGGGATGGAAAAGGGACAAAGATTTGGCTTTGTTCTGAAAGTTAGTCCTGTTGGTCAAAGAAATCTCAAGACCATCATGATCATGTCTGGCAAAGTGCAACCCAAGGACACACAACAGAATGGACAAAGGCAAAACCTGGGGTCCTGACTACAAAGTCACACTCTAAACACTTCCACCTACTTTAAGAGTGAAGGGGTTTCATTTTTTCTTGTCAGCACAAATTGTAATTTACTGGGGGGATTTTAGGCTGTGGAAAAGGTTTCCAAGGACAGTTTGGAGAGAGGCTGGATACTGCACTGCAGGAGTGCTTCCCAGCAGGTGCTCAGGGGTGATGCTGAGCCACTCCAAGGTGCTGAGGAGGAACAAATCACTTCTGTGAGCCCTGCAGAAAAGGAAGCTCAAAACCGTGGTACAAAGGCAACTGCTTTCCCCTTCCTCACACCTTGCCAAAGAGGGAACTGGGTTCCCAGCTCTGTAAATATCTCCAGATTTATAGGGGTGTGTCTGGGAACAGACACGAAAAATCCAACCTTTGGGATTCCTTTGCTGAAAATTAGGAGTGGGGTTTCCTGAGCAGGAGGGAAAGTGAAAATTGCTTTCCCTGTAGCCTGAGAGACTTTGCAGAGTTCTGCCAGACTGCAAAGATATGCAGAGGTGCCTGCCCTGTACTCTACCATCCTACTTGGCTGCCAGGACTACTAAATGGAGACAGAAAAATGAATAATGGATTGTATGAAAGCTGTATTACCATAACTTTAAAATCCTGCTGCTGGAGGCTGAAGATCTCTTTGAAATACTATCAAGCACAGTAGAAAGGGAGTAGAGGGCTAACATCCAAAAAGAAATTTAATCACTGACCTCTGAAAATCATGGTTTAGGTTTTTCTTTGTCTCTTTTTTTTTAAGAGACAGTAGCTGTAACTCTCCTTCTGACCCAACATTAACCTTCTGCAAGTTATAACAGATGATTTGTAAAAACACCCCTTTATTGCCTTGACCTGTTTTAGGGCTGTTCCATCCTCCAGCACAGCTGTATCCTGTGGTCTCAGTTAGCTGAGCAGACATGCTGGATTGTTGCTTTGCACTGAATTTGATAGCTCAAGTCATGCAGGTTATTCCCAGAGAGGCACCACAGCCCAGCAGTGTCTGTTCCACGCTGGGGGGATTTACCCCTAACATGAAAAAGTAAAAGATTATGGGAGATTCAGTGGAAAATTCACCTTGCTGAGAAATAGGTAGGAGTTGGTTGGAGGGCCTGGGTTGTTCTGCTCACAGCTGGGGAAGAAGAGAGTGTTCCACCTTGAGGATCCTTCCAGAGCAGTGCCAGAGCTCTGGCATGCAGCCAGCCCAGCTCTCCTGAGGAGCAGTGTCCTAAAGCAAAGGGGAACTTGCAGCACAGACAGAGGCAAAGTGAGTAGAGAGCTCCCTAAAGCAAGCACATTCCTGCAGGAGCTGTCAGGCAGAGTGAGGACCTGAGCATCCTGCCTCTCAGAGTCCTCCCCAGCAGCTGGCAGGGTCCAGGGTCTGCCCTGCCCTCTGCTTCTGCCTACCCTGAGGTGGTACCAGCATCTAGGGCTGGGCTCAGCCCAGCAAAGCCAGGCTGCCAAAGTGATGGCATCAGCAGTGGGTTAATCTAACCTGCCTGCCAGCTCTGCTGCTGAGCCAGCCAGAGGCTTTGTCTGGGGGAGAGAAAGGGACAGCCAGGACCTACAGAAAACAGAGTGAATGTGACAGCAACGTGGCAACACTGTCCTGGTACAAGGAGCACCCTGGCTCTTTGTGCCCAGCTGCTGCCATGCTCCAGGGCATCAGGAACTCCTGGCCCTGAGGACAGGTGTGTTCAGGCAGCCCTCAGCCTCCTCCAGAAGCAGAGGTAGATGTAGATGGCAACCAGCACCGTGCTGGCTTCAGGAGTTTCAGACCTGCTCAGCTGTGCAGGAACAAGGGAAAGCCAAGCACCTCCAGCAATAGAAACTTCCTTTTCCAGGATACTCCTTCCACTGAGAGTCCAAAGAGCAGGAGAGGTTTAAGGAGGGTTTCATGGAGGGGTCCTGGGGGCTCTGTTGGGCTGTGCCAACAAGCACTGCAGGCACAGCAGATCCCCAGCCCTGGCTGCTGCACCCAGCACCAGTCACAGGAGACTTGGCTGAGCACAGCTGTGATCGAGTTATCAACCCATTTAATCTCCAATAACAGATGGCAATAAAACAACAGATATTGGGAACTTGTACTGAGTTTATCTAGCAATAAGGTCACCAGGCCCACCAGCAGTTTGTTTCACTCAGTGCAGGAATTGCTGCAGCAGAGAGAAATGCATTGCACTAACACCAACCTCCACAAAAAGCAGATACACCCCCTGAGATTTCAGGTTTTCAGCCAGGTTATGTTTCTTGGTTTGTTTTTTATATTTTCCTCCCCCTTTTTACTTAGTGCTTTCCAGGTTTAAAAAACAAAGGCTGTTCATAGTGGAGGAGCAATAGTGGCTTTCATATTTAATAACTCTTAAATCTTGCTCAACATGTGGCAATTGTTAGGTAGATTTGGGCTGCAATTAAAGAGGCACCCTTCTTTCTCTTCAACAACAATATAGGTTCTTAATCTGACTAAAACCATCATATTTTAAGAGCTGAGATCATCCTGAGGCAAATGGTATCAAACTTAACATGGATCTGTTTTTCATAGGGAAGTTTAGAAGTTAAAGTTCCCTTTCCTAAAAGTCTTCCATTAAAGAGACAGCATCTCTGAGTGCCCTTTTCAAGTACCCACAGGTACCTGTATCAGGCATCAACATCTGGGGGATGGAGGGGAGAGGATAATTACTGAAATTCCTTTCTAAGTCCCTTTTCTGTAAGAGCCTGAATTGGGACTCTAAATAGAAGCAAGGTGAGGGGGTTTTGTTGCCTGATTATAGATTTGACTGCAGATAAAAGCCTTATTTGTGTGACTCAGCCTTCGAAGTGCTCCCAGGTCTGATGGGGATAACTGATAAAGGCTGTGAAAGACAGGAATAAACACTGATAAAACAGCCCAGTGCACTTTGGCGTCAAACCAAAACACATACTCAATAAAACCTGCACAGCTGATGGGGAGACGTTTTTGTTTCCTTCTGTGTTTCAGAGGTGGCTGTCAATGCCCAGCAGGAGTAGGGTTTGAAGCTGGTTTGTGCTGTCACTGTGGGCTGGTGGCTGGGCTGGCAGGCTGAGCTGGGCTGGCTCTGTGGGAGCACTGCCTGGGCTCAGAGCTCCACTTGGCTTTGCAGCTTTGGGGGTTACAGTTCTTTCCTTTTTCTTTTTTCAAATACAGCATGAGAAAATACCTGCCAGGAGACCAGAGGCAGAAGTGGAGCTAAAAGCAAGGGTGATGTTCACACCAGGGTCACATAAACCCATCAGTAAAGGGAAAATGTTTCCTTTTTTGGCTACATTCAAGTACCCTTTGCTTCTCAGAGCATTACTTTGGGTACCCCAGATTCCTATTTTCCCGTAACAACTCCAACTCCTTATTCAGCTGCTGTTCCTGATGCTTCATTCCCTTCCCCTTTTCCTTTTCCATTTTTCACAGACCTTAACCTCGAGCAGTTTGGCAAAGCCTGATTTGCAGCCTTTACCTGTGCAAAAGTAAGAAAACCTCTGTGACAGCAGCAGTGCCTTTCAGAGGATCTGTAGCAAGAGGTATCTGTTAATATCCACTGGTCCTGCTGCTACACCTCTGGATCCTCCTTTGAAAGGTAATCCTATATTGTAAAGGCTGAACAAATGAGAACACCAAGGGACTTCCCTCATTTATAATACCTGCAAATGACTTGAATGAAAATGCCTCCACAACTATCAAAGTTTGTGGAGGGCACCAAATTGGAGAGGGAACAAATAACGAGGAACAAGGGATTTCAATCCACTGGTTTCCAGGGCCAGTGAATGGAAAATGCAGTTTAATGTAGAGAAACATAAAATAATAAGTCTGGGGCCAGCAAACCAGCCAGAAGGATATTATACTGAATGGTGATGCATCATATTGACCAGTGAAGGGATTTAAAGGTCAGTGCAGAAAAATCCTTGAAGCCTTAAACTTGGCATACAGCTAAAATGAAAATAACTCCAGGAAAGCAGCACGGCAGAGGAGGCAAAGGGAAGGGACAGAGCCTTCTTCCACAGTCTTGTACAGCAGAATGGCAGCAGGGCTTTGCTCTAAGTGGCAGGATACCCTCTCCCAAGGGGTGTAACGTGGGCACTCAGGTTCCCCATTCCCCACACAGCCCAGCTCCTGTCTCTGCACAGGATGAAATCCCAGCAGCTGCCCTCCCACAGACACAGAGGAAAAGACAGCCCAAGCTGTTCCCTTGTTACCAGGAAAGCACAGGGGATGCTGCTCAAGTTCACTCCGAGGCTTAGTGATGCTTCTTGGCCGGAATGCAGGATCCCAAACCCCCCAGCTCATTTTCTCTTCTGCTTGATCTTTGCTTTTGGCACTGACAAGCAAGAAAAGCCAAAGCAGGAGAGCCCAGGGCCCCCGTGGGCACAGCACATTCACCTGTCTGAGCAGAGAGCAGCTGAGCTGCCTGCACCCTGCAGACACCCAGGACAGGGAGGCACATGTCTGTGTCCATGTGGGTGAACTGGTGCACCTGTGTGACCTGCCAGACATGCAGTGCATGGTGACAGGTGGGAAAAAGGATGCAAAACTGAAAAGGCAATTCATTCCCTTCCCAGTGTCCCTAATGAGCAGTCTCATTTAGTCATCTTCCTTCTCCTTGCTCAGCCAGAGCACTTCATGCCTCTTCCTTCACAGCTTTCCTGCAAAAACATCAACTGAAAGAAATTTTAACACCTGCACACACACACACACAGACATACACACACACACAGAGCACACAGACACACACAGACACACACAGACACACACAGACACACACAGACACACACACACACACAGCCTCTAAGGTGGATTTTTCCAAAGGACCTGATGCAGAAGTGTTTTCTCAGTTCTTGGCTGCTGGGCAATTGCATTCCTCACCTCTGCCTGCTGCTCCTGAGTTAATTCTGGCTTTTCCCACCTGGGGGAGCAGCAGCAATTCAAAGCCAGACTGCCAGACTGCCAGAACAGGTCCTTCCTCTATTGGAAGCCCAGACAGGGAGGAGGGGATAAATACCCCTGGGGTCACAATGAGCATCTGCAGGATGCAGGTACCAGAAGTCCCCAGTACTCAGCCCCCTCGTCTGTCCCTCCTGTCCCTCTTCAATTCATTCTCTTTTCCTTCTCCAACCATCCCCACCACTTCTGCCCCCCAAAAGCTGCAGAGGACAGGGCCAGGAGGGAGGGTGGGGAGCAGGCAGGTCCTGCAGCTGTGCCTGGCAGAGGTGCTGGCTCTGACCAGGAAGGACAAGGCTCTCAGCCAAGTGAGGATCCCACAGGCTCTGTGACATCTGGCAGTCCCAGCACTGCCTGCTCCTCGGCTACTCTGCCTCTGGCTCTTTTCTTGTATAAACAAACAGATAATCTGGTCATCTTCCAGCTAAATTAGTGTACACATGATGCTCAAAATGAACCTGGGGATAGAAATACATTACTGTCCTATTATGATGCATACAATACAAGACCTGGAATTGCTTCCACGTCCCAGGCCAGATGCATTTCCTGGCTCTCCCCCAGCTCCCATGGCAGGTGAGACAGATGTCAGAACTGCTTTCTTGCCCTCCTCCTATGCTTCCATGGGATAAAAAATAGGCCACAGGCCCAAAACCACAGAAAAGCCCTAAAGAATACATGTGGCCACAGTCCCAGTGCAGACACTTGCCCACAGCCACGATAGAGCCCTAGAATAATCCCTGAGCTCGAGATTGTACCATGCACATTGCATGGAAGTTTTAATAAATACCAGTTGATAACCTGCCAGTTTGATCTGTAGGAATTTCTTACTGAATGGATTAGATTTTCATGCTGTCAGTACATTTTCTTTTGAGAGACACAGTGACTTGCATCCTGCATGAACACCAAGGAAAAGAAAATGTTTGGTGCCAAAACATCCCATCTCTGCCAGCTGCTTTGCTTGATACACTATTTCTGCTATCACCACGTTTGAAACCTATGTATAGGAGCTAAATTCATTTTTTCCTGTTCCTTTTTCTTTTTTTTTGTGTTGCCCCTCCAGCAAAGACTTTTATCTCCAGTCCTTTACTACAGGGCACTGTTTTCCAGAGCAGCCTTTAAAACAGAAATCAAACAACACAGAAAGACGAGATTAAATGCAATTTTCTGTACTCAACTTTCAGAGGTTTTCTAAGAAAAGTCAGAAAACACTTAAGAGCATGCAGCTATTTTCTGTGCCTACTACTGATCCCACCAGGAGCTTAAAACCAGCCCTTGAGGTGCTTTTTTACTGTCTTAAGAAACTCACTGCAATGGTAGGGCAGAGAGGAGCAGTTTCAGCTCCTGCTCTTCCATTAGTGTACAAACTGTTAAAGGACAAGAAAAACTACAATAATAAACATGAGCAAGCTTGCTGCAGCTGTGCTTGTCAGCTCCAGACATTAGTGTGGCTAATTCCAATTGGGAACAGTTCCTGGGCTTGGTGATAAATTAATCCCAACTCTGATAATACGGAAAGATTTCTGTATGCATAAGCCAAAAGAAAACTTCCCAAACTGCTTACAAAATCCTCTTTACAGTTACTTTGGTGACTACACACCAAAATATTTAGTCTGTATATCTTTTTTGGATACAGTGCAATCTATTTTTTATTTTGATTAAATGATATTAGAATAGGATATGCTTCATCCAAAAGACAAAAGAATTTATGCACAGGCTTGCACTGAAATTGCAGAATGATGAAGTACAACCGATGTGGGGTTATGTCTGTTTTCCTGGAGATCCTCTGCAACTGTGTTGTAGGAAGAGAGCGGTGCCATTGAACACTTCTGAGAGCAGCCTGAGTTTTATTTCAGATCACCGTTCTTGGAAAAATCCACAGGCTGAGTGCTAAAAGGAGAAAACATAATTCCATTCACTGATCCTTTTTTCCATCCGTGCTATGTCAGTGTTGGTCTGTTGGTAGAAGGAAAGTGACCCAGAGGACAAGGAAAAGATCCAGTGGCTGTATAAAAATCCCCAGTGCAATGGTTTGGCATGAGCAGTGCCTAGGAGAGACACAAGGACAAGGATGTTGGAGCAGCTCCTGGACAACTGCACATCTTCTGCCAGCTGCATCCTGCCCTGCACCATCTCCAGCTCCTGTGCCTTCTCCCAGACATTCAAGCTCACACAGCACATTCCTCATGCAGTTGATTTTGGTTGCACTCCTGCAGGAGCACTGGGTTTCAGGAAGTTGTTCACCTGGGCAGTTTCATCTCAGCCCCAATGAATAGCTTCATTCTGGAATAACAAATATATACAGAGGGAAAGCTGCTTGCCACAAGGATTCCTTTATGCTGCGCCATGAATTGTTGGCCAGTGGCCATTTAACATTGAAAGGCAAGAGCCACCTGTGTCAGGTGTGTTTAAAGTTCATATTGACTCCTGCACACCAGTATTTGCATGATGGACAACATCAGAGAAAGGTGCATTTAGTCATTAATTTTTGCCTGACGTGGGGAACAGAAATGAAAAGGAGCCCTTTTCTTCCAGGTACAGCTTTTGTTTCCCAGTGTGATCAGTCAGCTATGAGCCCTAGGACACCCAGCACGGGGCAAACCCATGTCTAGAGTGGTGGGGGAGTTTTGGGGTTCCCCTGTGCCCACAGCAGTGGGAACACACATCCATGTGGTCCCCCCAGCCTCCTCTCTGCCCCTCACTGCCTCTGCCCTCGCTGGATGCTAAAATCCACTCAGCCTCACACAATGCAACTTCCTGGGAATGGATTAGAAAGCGAGCTGTGTGGGATATTTGTTATGGCCATGCCTTTCATGGAGAAAACTGTGACTTCTAGCAGTTTTTGTAGATTTTGTAACCCCAGTCAGCCTGCTACTGATTCCTTCATGAATTTTTACAGCTTTGGCTCCATTCGTGAGCGGTAGAGTAGAGATCCCAGTTTTTAATGGGTTTAAGTTATTAGTTACGTATTACCAAAGGGTGTAACATTCTTTATGTTGTAAAATAAAGTCCGTTTGTCTTCTCTGCATTTCCCACAGCACAGAGTGTTAAATACAGAGCACCATTGTTGGGCTTCTCTCTGAAGCTGGCTCTGGGCAGTTTTGGGTCGTGCCAGTGCATCAGCCACGGTGGCAATGATTGCTGTGGGTGCTGGAGGACACTCATCCCATGTGGGAATCCCCTTCCCAGGAAAAAGGGGGGACCATAGGTGGGAAAGTGCATGGCATGACTCAGTCAGGAGGGATTTGCAGAGGGTTTTGGACCTGAGGGCTCAGTGATGGTATGTGTTGCTGGAGGTTTTATAAGGTTTCCTTTCTGTTCCCTAATGGGAAACTTTGGCCAGGGGAACGTTAGGATTTCAGCTCATACTGGTGTACATCTCCACTGACCAACACTTCCCCCATCCACACGATTCCAAAGTGGGAAAATCTGCACTGTCTGGCTGCAAACTCAGCCATGGCATTTGTGGAGATGTCGTGGAGGGCAGAATTTGCTGGATTAGTACAAATACCCTCTGTAGGCTTGGTTCAGATGAGTGCAGTGTTTGAAAAACAACCCATTTTGCTTATACAAGGACCAACAGCATGGCCAAAATCTGCAGAACACATCTAGTTTTCTCAAACAATTTTTGGTGGGTTGCCAATCTTTGTTGCTTTTCTCCAGAACAATGCATAAACTACAGCACAGAGAAAACTGGTCACACTCACGTCAGACCAGAAACCCTGTGCTCTAAATTACTTAAATCAATTTATCTTCTATTTAAAAATAGAGACAGGGAAGAAAGAGACATTTAAATTATGTTTGAGACCACCTAGAGTTCTTTCTAGTGTTGATAGCCATTGGAGCTGGGAGATAAATCCAGCCCTCTTTCATAAACCTAGGTTTCTTTTATAACTGATGCACGTCTAGAAGTTTTGTTTCACTGCAGTTTCCCTGACTTAAAGTGTCCTTTTCTGTCTTATAATAATCCATCAGCTAAGCTGCAATTCCAAAACCTTGGTTTTTTGCACAGCAGTGTTAAAGGAAACACTCCTTCAGCCCTCCTACAACTTCTCCCCAACCATCATAAACACGAAATCAGACCTTGAATAAAAAAGAAAAGCTCTGTAGGGAAAGGACAATTTTATGGTTGTTGTCTGTCGGTAATGCATGGGATTTTTAGGGACTGACTTTTACATGTCATCTGTCATTTGGAGACTGAAAAGAAACAAAAGAAACCAGGGAAACTTTCTCCCGAATCATTCCGGGCTGATCCTGGAAACATTTATTACGGAGCTTTGGTGGGATTATTCCCCTAAGCAGTCAGACATCAGTCCCACCGACACTTCGGTGTGCAGTGAGCACTGCAGAGCTCGGCGTTTGCGTGGATTGTGTGAAATCTGGGGGGAGCTCACCTACCCGGGGCTTCCATGTGTGCTAAAGCATGTCCTGCCTCAAGGCACCGTGTGTTTCCAGAGCTGCCCCTTCCACTTGGAACGAATCCACCTAAATATTTACATGTATTTTGCTCCTATAGTAACAAGAATATTGCAATGGTATGTTTGACATAAACGTGCTGGTATATTCTGTGTTGATTTAAATAGCACGGGAGCCATGTGTGCAGGTCCTCCTTCACAAGGAAGGACGGGCTTGCAGGGAGCATCCCATCGGCTTCCGACAATCGGGGGGAAAAAAACAAACCACGGGGAGTGGGGGGAAAAAAAAAACACACGGAAGGAAAAAAATAATCTTAAAAGCGGGTTTTCGGGGCTGCCCGGGATGGAGCGGGGCCGGGATGGAGTGGGAGCGGGATGGAGTGGGACCAGGACCGGGATGGAGCGGGATGGAAGCGCGGCCGGGATGGAGCGGGGCCGGGATGGAGCGGGAGCGGGATGGAGCGGGGCCGGGATGGAGTGGGAACGGGATGGAGCGGGACCAAGACCGGGATGGAGCGGGATGGAAGCGG
>WEIU01010807.1:811001-842375 GCA_013389925.1 Aegithalos caudatus | reverse complement strand
CGGGGCCGGGATGGAGCGGGATGGAGCGGGATGGAGCGGGATGGAGCGGGGCCGGGATGGAGCGGGAGCGGCCCCGGCCGAGGTGCGGGGCTGCCGGAGGGGAGGATCCCGCCCCGCTCCGCCACCCCAGCGAGAGCAGGGGAGAGGGAACATTGCAAAAAATTAACTTCCATCCCGTCAGTTCCTTTAAGTGGAATTTTCAGGAAAGCCGGGCTTTGCCTGAGGAGATCAGGAATTCCCCTATTCCCTCCGAATCCTGCCCTGATTTAAGTTAATTTGCAGGTTTACCCTGCATTATTAACTGCACTTTTCGTTATGGATTTGGGGGGGGGGGAGGGGGAGCCTGTTATCCTCAATATTTCCAGGTTTACTCGGGTAAATCCTGTATCTCTGCTAAGAGGAGTTTTGCCTGGATACGGTGGTAAAATCAGAGCTTTTCTTAAACCATGGCACAAAGCAGAGTGAGAAGAGGGGAGAGAGATCCAAAGAAATGCCTCATTTCCCTGTGCAGTGTCTGAGGGCTAAGCTGGATGCTCTAAAGTTGAGCAAACTCCACAAAAACATTCAAGTTTACAGCAAGATAATTTTTAAACTTAGCTCTACTCAGTCCCCTCAGTGACTGACACTGTCATGGAATTGGATGAAAACACTGAGGGTGGGAAGGCAAAGAAAATCTCTGAAATCATATTTGCACAAAGAAACCAAACCAGCTTGAATTTCCAACAGTAAATGCTAAGACTAAGTCCTGCAAAGGAAGACTGGCATTAAAAAGAAACAGGAATATAACAAATAGATTAGAGAAAATCATGTTTTATGCTTACCAAATACAAAGCTTGAGAAAGAACTGCTATTGTATTACTGAGTTCTGATCCTACACCTCTAATACAATATCTGTTCTGCAGTAGCACTACAGAATCGAGTCCATCATTCTCTGAGTACTAAAACCTCTTAATTTTAAATAGGTGGTTATAGATCCTGTTCCTACATAAAATTTCATGCTTTTATAAAAGTAAATTCAAAAGAAAATGTAACCCTTCAGAGCCATCATTACCCAGGGTTTTATTGCCAGGCTTGTTAATTCTCTTGACAAACATCAAGTCCAGCCTCTCCACTCTGTGACTCCTCTTCAGAGGCTGGTAGGATTTATTTTGTCAGTAATACTGAGAGCTCACGGCTCACTTTTAGTTCCTCTCTCAGTGAAACTCTAGAAAAATAACTCCTCTATTTTGGTGGCCTTACCTGGCATTTTACAGGTGTGAGGGAGAGTACCAAGAGCCCCACAGCTGCTCAGCAAGGGAGATTTTTGGCTTTGCCAGAAGATAATTGCTTCAGTAGCAAGCTGCAGTTAATCTCGGGCTGTGTTCTTGGTGCTGACCTGCAGCCCTGCTGTTTACATCAGTGGGATTTTTAGGGCCAAATTTTGCAGTTAATTGCAGCAGCATAAATCTGGATTCCTGAATCTCCCTTCCCAGGCGTGGGGCTCCTTTGGATCTGACAGCAAAACTCAGGGCTGATCCTGAGGCTGCTGAAATCAGTGGCCTCGTCTTGCAGAGGAACACAGGAAAGACCTGGGCTAGGCCCTCTCCCAAATTTCCTAATGGCAATAAATGTGAGCAATTAGGGGCTCTGTTTGCTCTGAGGAGCAAGGGCTGCCTTATCTCCACCTGCCCCAAGCCTTGGGCTCCCTGAGCCTGGGTGGTACGAGGAGGTGTCACTATTAGAGCAGCTCTAGAGGGGATTAATACTGCTGTGAGCTGTATTACATCCTGTCAGGAGTCTCTGCAAAAAGAGCAGGAGCTGGAAATGCAAGCTTTCAGCTCTAAGCCCTGAACTTGGGGCTATACAGCAAGATTAAAGCTTCGGTCTTTTAATGTTTTCCCATCGAGAAGTGAGAAATTTCCATGCATTTAAAGGCATTCCCTGTTTTTTTGAATAAGCAGTTGAGTCAAGCTTCGATGTCCGTGCTCTCTGTATTCCCTGCAGTGCTGCACCACGCCAGCAGCTGCTGAGTGAGAGGCAGAAAAACCTCAGCAAAAAGGGGCTGACATTACAGACCCAGGGAGCACAGCACAAGCCAGATTCCTCCCCCAGGTCCTGCTGCAGTTATTGCAGGCTGTGGCTTCTGCAGAGGGAACTGATGTGCAAAAAAAAGACATTGCAGGAGCACTGAACATCCAGGTCTCTGCTGGAGGAAAGTGGATTAAACCTCTCGCTCGCTGGGAAATGCAAAGAGAAACAGGGAGACAGTGAAGTGATGAAATAATTCATTAGAATGAGGGGGTTAATAGCTCTGTGTGATTCCCTCATTTGTTGCTAAATCTGCTTTTGTGTCCTCACCTTTGCTGTCACCCACTGCAAACGGGGTGGACATGGGAGTGTTTTGGCTGCAAGCGGTTTATTTGACAAAATGCTAATTTTTTTCTGAATCTTATATTCACAATCACAAATTTGATCCCCACACAGAAAGCAGCAGAGAGAATACAGGTTAGCCTTATCTTCAGCAAATTCTGCACCTAAATCAGACACATTTACCCTTACCTGTGTGGGATGAAATAAGAAAATTTGGAGAGAGTTTCAGCCCTCATGCCTTGAAGCACGACGTGCTTCTCCCCAGCCTCACATTTGGGTGCACATCACGGCAGCACAAAACTGTTTCAGTGATGTACTTTGGATCAGCTCTGTGTTTACTTAAATGCAGAATCCAGAATCCAAACCTGTGTTTACTTAATGTCCAGAAAATGCAGCATTCAGGAAAAAAATAAGTATGATTTTAGACAGTTCAGATCAGGTTCTTTTTTCTTAGGGGCAGTTGTGTCCTCTGTAATATTCTTAGTACTAAATCTGCACTATAGAATTTTTAAAAAGCGCAGTTCCCAGCCATGCTGGAAGTACATGGTAATTCTGGCAGGATGAGATTTAATTTTTGTCATTAAACAGATGAAAGCAGTTTCAGTTGGAGTGAAGCATAGAGGGTAAATTCAGAACATTGTATTACAATTCTCAGTGCAAGAATTTGTGGGAACAAAGGACAGAAGTGAAGGCAAAGATTTTCCCTTCTTAATGCTTGTGAAAACAGCCTCATGTTCTTTTATATTCATGCAGAATATATGCATGTTTTTATTTTGTACTTAAAAGTTAAAACACCTCCAGGAGTCTGGTTTATAAGAGGGCAGAGAGAAATAATGGATCAAAAATATAAAACAAAACTTTCTTTTACCAAAAAAAAAAAAAAAAAAAAATTTAAAAAATTATTTTTCTAAAGGGAAACTATATTTGTTAGTAGACATTACATTTTAAGTGTGTGTGTTGAGCAGTTAAGAGTGATGGAGATTGCAAATAATAAAACCACGTGCTTAGATCAAAATAATGGTCTATTATTTTAACTCCCTCTGAGAAGCAGACACGATGACTTCAATGAAATTACCTGTGGAGGTAAAATACACAGATAGGGTTGGTTATCAAAGCACACAGAATTTTCCACAAGTACCTGATATTATTTGAGAAATTGTGATATATTTATCAGGTGTTAAGTTAAAGCTCATGTGCACACATTTACTTTTACATACACACACATACATATATATACACACTGTGCATTATGTTTAATTATGGTGTAAAAATAGCTCAGAAATGCTGGAAAAAATGATTGCCCTGAATTATTCCATCACATCTGCATCAGCAAGGGCTTGGTTGTGCTCTCATTGAGGTTTGTGTCCCATTGACTTCAACGACAACCAGACCAGCCAAAAATACACAAATATTTGTCTTGCAGACAATCACAGACTACAAAAGTCCCTGGGAAAGGTTACCTGTGATATTCTGTTGTTACTGTATGCAAGAGATGCTGTTTTCTCTGCAGGAAAATACAGGTCTGTAATTAAACCCAACAAACATATGTCCTAACATTAACCAGTATTTTTTTCACACAACCAGTATTTTTTCACACACAAAAAAATCATAAATTAATATTTAGTTGAGAGGTTTAATTAAACAAGCAATTAAAGATGTCCACACTCCCAAGCCCTTTTGTTTTACTGCTATTTATTTTTCTCTAAGAGAAACCTTTGTTTCCCAAAGGTTTATCTTGTGGAAAATCACTGCTTTAAATTAATTTTCTTTTCATCAGGTGTAACTTATACTGCTGTACAATGATGTCCTGTGTGTTATTTCAGAAATAAATAGCTGCTTCCTCGGGTTTGGGGTTTTTAAAGTACCAGTTTCAAGAGAGGAGGGAGATTTATTTAAAGAGAAATTTTCCTCCTCAGAGAACACAGTTTGGAAAGCCACACACACACATTGAGTCTTTGTCTCCCGCAGCATCTCGGAGCTGCTGAGGGTGTTTAACAATCTGAAAGGAGGAGGGTGTAAAACCTAAAGATGTTTTAAATGTGCACCTCAGCCGTGTTTTTCAGAAGCTGCTTTGCACCTAAATGAGAAATTTGGGGTAATTGTTTATTTTTTTAACATGTTGGACAAAAATACTGAGTTTTTCTCTCTGTTTATTTTTTGATTTTTTTATTATTATTATTATAGCAGTGTGGATTTTTCAGCCCAGTTTTTGCTGTAGAGGGCACCTGGTGAGTTCAAGAAACTCTGCAGTGGTTTGAGCTCCTGACCCTTTGCAGTATCAGGAGCTTTAATGATCTCTCAGTGGCCTGATCCTGTTAGCACACTCACAAGTAAGTAACTGCCTTTGGTGATATTGTTTATATGACTGAAAATAATAGTTAAATTAAAAATTAACTTCAGTCTTTTGCAATTATCTTGGGTACGAAAATGAACTCGGCACAACTTTCTTTCAAAAGCAACAATAACAGGGAATTAGGGATTGCAACCTTTTAAAAGCAAATGGAGGTGAAATCAGCACATCTGAGCACAAATTATATCAAGAACTTATAAAAATTTAACAGGGAGTGGTGTCCTTTCTGGAAGTATTTAAGCTGTTTCATAGCAGCATAATAGGTTATATCCCTGCAATGCAATTTTTAAATCAGCTGCAGGATTTTATAGAAAACTGACCTCAACTCTCTGAAAATCAATAGCAACACTTCCCTGGGCATTCTAAAGGACCTTCCAGAGGGGGGATTTTGATTGCATGGTTTATTTTTGGATCTGACAAACCCTTAGCTGCACATGAATTCCTTTCTGGAGCCATCCTGTGAAGGGTTAATCCTGCCTGCACAGCCCTGAGCTGCAGCCTGCTCCTCATCCAGACCTGCAGTTTAAAACTTTGGGCTGTTTATTAATGCTCACTCTTAAATCTGCCTCAGAAGGGTCATACAGAAAACTAAAGAAACCAATTGAAGGAACCAACATTCCTCCTTTGGAAACAAATGAGAGCTGCAGCACGTGGAGTCAGGAAACTTTAGCTGCCCATCAAAAGTGGGTGCACAAAGGAGGTGCCAGTGTGGCATTTCCTACCCCCTGCAGCCACTCCTCCCCTCAATGCAGCTCTGCAAATACAATAGTGCATTGATTGAATCTCAAATTCACCAGACTTCAATAAATTCTGAAAGTGCATGAAATTCAAATTGAAGCAAGGGACAGGCAGAGTGTTAGTCCTTCTCAAAATAATAATTTAATAACTCTCCAAAATGTATAGCGGCTTAGGAAAGGCAACCCAGATGGGAACATATAAAATAAAGCTATAAAATTTCTTTCAAATGTATTTTAATCATTGTTAAATATTTACATTTAATAAGCACAAGGTTTTATTGCAAGAGAGATGTAATTACACTTATCATTCATGGAAAAAATGGAGTTTTAATAGCCTGTACATTGATTTCCTAAGATGAAATAGTGTCCTAAAAATCTGTCGCTTGCTCTCCCCTGGGAATACATTCCATATGTGAATGTAAAACAGATGAGAAATTTTTTGTCAGTGCACAAATAATGTCAGCTTTAGTTCTCATTGTCTCTGTTACATTTAACATAAGTCTTTGCCTCTGATGTTTTGCTTATTAGAAGCACCTTATCAGTGTTTTACAACCCATACTAACAAGGTTATTTATTTAATAAACAATAACAGGAAGAGTAGCAGTACCATGACATGGACTCTGGGGAAGCTCTCAGTGGGGGCTATGCCTTCACACAATTTTAGCAATAATTTGTGGACACATTTGATGCATCAAAAACAAACAAAAGTCAAAGGGATGACACACCTCCAAAATTTCCTTTATTTTTATATTATAATTATTTCTCTGCCTTTTTTTTTTTTTTCCCCCCACATCTTTCTTTTCTTCTTGTTTCCCTGGTTTCCCTGCTAACAGGGGTCCTGATTGTAGGAAGTTTTATTTCATCTCCCCTTACCCAAAACAGCCAGCACAGCCATAGCTGCAGTTGCAGCAGGGACTAGACTGGAACCATCCATCACCTGTAATTCTGATCAGGTATTTTTATCTTGAACTAGTAGTCTTAAAAAAGACCTAATTCAGGGACTAATATTAGAAGTGTCTGGATTTTAGGAACTGATGGCACTGTGGGTGTTATCAGTGCAGGGAACTGCTTGACCTGGCACCTTTTGAAATACTGACTGTGGTAGCACCTGGAAGCTTTCTGTCTTGAAAAGATGTTCAGTGTTTCTACTCTTTAGGCAGCCATGAAAGTCTCTATTAACATTATTTATTGGGACTGAAAAATTAGAATTTTAAAATAGATTATAGCTTTTCAGGTGAACTGCAGAAATGAGGAAGAATAAGCTTAACATTTGGTGTGTATTTTTGTTCTGTTATGGCATTTCTGAGCTCCACATTTTCCAGCAGAAAGATACTGTTGTACAAATACAAATACAACAATGCCAGAAATAAAGGCAGATAAATGTGGAGGAAAAAAATGATCTGATATTAAAAACTAACCATATCAAATGGTCTCTTGGGCTTCTGTCAGCTGTACAATGGCACTCAGTCAGTAAATTGATGGGTGATGCATGGAGTGCACTCAGGTTAGCAATGGTTTTATTCCCACCCTCCACATGGGTGGCCATGGTTTCAGCCCTCATAAGCAAATTTTTTTCAGGCAGGGAACAACATTATTGAGAAGTAAATTAACAAAAACAAGCACACCCAAAAATGATCCATTCTCCCAGTGCAAATGTGTACCTTTGGCCACTGCGTGGTCCCAAGCGCTTGTGTTAAGACAAAATCCTCATCCTTTCCTCTAATTCCACAGGAATCAAGCTGAGGCACAGAAGGGTAATGCATTTGAACAAATTAATTACATTCATATCAGGAATACCCACAGTTTATTGCTAAGCTCAGACCTCTGAAGAAGCTGTTTGCTGCTGCACAAGTTCATGCACTTGGGGAATCCCCTCTCCACATTTTTGGATAGCCACAGAGCATTTCTCTGCTGGAGCTGCTCAAAACTCCTGACATAAGGTAATGATATATCTGAATATAACATTAGACACGTAGATACTGGAGCCTGGCATGCAGTGGTACTTCTGCTGGTTGTAAGGTACCATCATTTGGAAATACTGAACAACCCAGACTCGTGCTCACTCCCAAAGGAAGGTCAGTTGTCCCTGCAGCCATGTCTACATGTGCAAGCTATTACAGCCTTGTCCTGCCCCTGCTCCAAGAGAGCCTGGTGCAGTGAATTGAGGAACTGCTGCCAGGAAATGTCCTCCTCTAAATGACATAATTAGAGTCTGGGGGAGCCCAGGAAAGCAGACTGGGGGCATCACTGCTGTTCTTGAAGTGAGCAACAATTCAAAGCACATAAGCAAATACTTAGACTGTGAGGATGATTTAATATTCATTTAACTCTGATATCTGAGAATCCATGGAAGGTAGGTACAGCACTCTGGAAGGAAAACAAAGCACCAACTTCACATTTTGTATTAGCTATAAAATAAAGTGCTTTCATTGACCTCCCTGACCAGAAATCAAAAAATCAAACCATTACCCAAATTAAAGCTATTGCCTTGGCTAATTAAAATTACTGGACTGTCTGATGAAATTAAAACATAGATGGTTAAATAAACTCAAAACTTCACTTTCTGTTTTATGTAAGTGTTCTCAGTTTCTCTTGAAGTTGCCCAGCTATTTTGGGTATAACCATAGATAAGGTGAATCACAGATGTTCCACCCATTGTTGTATTTGTACAAATTTGTACATTTGTACTGGCATTGTTGTATTTGTATTTGTACAACAGTATCTTTCTGCTGGAAAATGTGGAGCTCAGAAATGCCATAACAGAACAAAAATATCCACCAAATGTTAAGCTTATTCCTCCTCATTTCTGCAGCCCTTTTCTGTTTCTTTACTCAATGTGACAATAGAGAAAATAGATATGAGCAGGTATGGCAGGATTCTCTACCCTTTCCATATTTCTATGGTCCAGCATGAAGATCAGTGAACACAAATTCTGATTTGGTTCTTGGATGTTCTGCTGATACAGAACCCTTTTAAAATATTATTTGTTCTTGTTTTAAATGCATTAGTGCTCAGTGAAAGATGAATCCCAATAAAAGTGGGTCATGCCAATGGTAAGAGCGTTTTTGGCAGAGTTTAAGACATGGGATACTTTTGCAGGCTTGTTTGACTGGCTCTCCTGGTTAGATTGGTGGCAGCTGCATTCAGATGTGCATTTGTCTCTGCACATCCCTATTTCTCTGCTTTGCTCTCAGACCCTGTGTCCATGCCCATCCCAAGCCTTTCACCAGTATTCCCAATGATGTTGCAGATGCTCACCACCTTTGTCAGGAGGAGCATAAAGTGCTCAGCACCACCTTTGGCCACTGGGGTTGGGGCTGTCTGTACTGCCCTGTGCTGTTGTCTGGCCCATCCCTGACAGCCCCATGACACAGCAGAACACAAGCTGTGGGTGCCACTGCTCCAGGAGGAGCTCAAACCCCTCAGATGCCTTGGAAGCAGACAGCTGCCCAGCTGTGCCACACAGTTTGGTGTCCAAGACTCCAGTTTCTGGTCTCTTGTATGTTTTGGTTTTGTAGGCACTCACCACCCTCATTGCAGCACTTGTCTGGTGCATACTTTGCCAATTATATTTCTTCCCATTGACAAACCAGAGGAAGAGCAATGCCTGAATCCATGAGAACAGCAGAGCTGACTCTCCTCAAGCCTTTCAGATGCCTTCTTCCCTTTTCCCAAAATTGAGAGCAGAGTTCTGCCCCCACACTCTGCCCCAAGCTGCTCTTTGATGTAAAGACAGAAATGGAGCAGCCTCTCAGGACAGCAGAGAAGATTTTTCCTTCCTGTAAGTCCCACCACCAGCTCCCACTACTCTGGGCTCAGAGGTGTAAAGACAAGTTCCTTCCCCTGAGGAAGGTTATTGACCAAAATTCCCCAATGACCAGCAGAATTTTTCCTTATCTACAAACCACTGCTCTGCTTTAACAGATTGATAAGTAATAACCACCTCCCCTAGATCCAGGGAAGAACATTTTCTACAATCATGCAATGCAGCTGCAGCAGCAGCTTTGATCCAGGTAGCAGAGCTAGAGCAAAGTGGCCAGAGGTTCATTCCCCTGTGAATCACTGCATTTCTTTGCATCTTTATCACATTCCTGGATGCAAGCCATGTCCCTGCAGCTTCCTCACCCTTCATTTTACAAGAGGAGGGAAATGGAAAAACAGCTGCAATATCCTTGGCAGAAGTTGTTTTACAGTAGCTCTGAAATTAAAGTATCTCTGTGAGATGGCTGAACCCCTTTGCTGTTGCTCTGGCAGCAGCCAAATGAAATTCTCACAGGGTTTAGCTGATGTTTCCTCTGAAATGTTCAGCAGAGTGGAACTGGGACTGGAGGAGCACTAATGGGGCTTCCTAGGAATCCTTTGACCAGCACAGGGAAGCAAAGAGCAGGTCTCACATCTTGAGAGAGAGCCAGTGTCCACACCACTCCAGCTTCTGACCAATACTGACAAGTTTTTCTGAGTTGAAAAATCCCAGTTGTGATCAGCAAAGGGAGCCTCAGTGACCTGTTCTGCTCCTACTCTGCTCCCTGACTTTTTCAAATTCCTGCCAGGCTGCAGCAATGAGCTCTGTGTGTGTTTTTTATGCACTAAAATTACTGAAGTGATTAAAGTGAAGCAGGATAGATTAAGCAGAGTTAAAAGAAGAACAATAAGGCACAAATAATACCCAGTGCATCCTTGAAAATAGCCTAATTCCTTCTCTTTTTCTACAGCTCCCATTGCACAACCCTTCCTCCAGCCCCCTTCTGTCCCTCACCATCCCCAGACTGAAAGCACTGGTTCATTTCCACCCAAACCATCTGCCATCTCTCTTAATTCAATGCAGCAGAGTCTCAGTGGCCTATCTGACACAGAGCTATTTGACACTGAAAGGCCTGGAACAGATTTGTTGTGCAGGAATATTTTTATTCCTCACCTCCTTGCTCTGGCTTTGGAAGTTGGAAGGATGGTACACCAGAATAAAGATGTGCAGGGAAAATAAAATAACAGAGTACTCTTGAGGAGAAAGCACATTGTATCCCCTTAAGTGATTATTCATAAATGTGCTGGTTTGAAAGTAAAACCAGTGAGAGACTCCAAGTCAGAAAATACAATGTAATAGGAGGAATAAAAGTGAAATAAAATAAATGAAAATTGTACAACGTGACATCCTGTGAGTTAGGGTGGTGGTCCAGATGAAGTGCTCTTGTTGAAGCAGTGATCCCACAGAAAGTTCTGGTAGTTCTGGTCTTCCAGGAGTCCAGCAGGTAGGAGCCCCCTTTGGTCTCCCAGATTATATCCAGGTGGGAATGCTTGGCTCCTCCCCCTGGGTGGAGCATCTCCCAATGGGCTGATCTCATTCCATGAGTCATACAATGGGTCCTTGATTGCCAATTAACAGAGATAACACCCAGAGGGAGTCACCTGTGAGCCATGGGCAAGGCCTTGATGGCCCATGAACAGGAGATAGCCCAGAGGGAGGGGCAAGGGAAACACTGCCCCAGCTGGTTCCAACAGCTCCTGAGGGTGGGGATGGAATACACACTGTGGGCACATCTTGCATTGTAACCTAGGACAATAAATTAGAATAATATTTAGCACTGAATCAATGCAATGCTGGTCAGAAAAAGCTGATTTTCAAACCTGTCAGAGTTTCTGAGAAGAGTTTGTATGAGGCACAAGCTACTTTATTTCAGTTTGGTAGTAGTTATTCAGCTCATTGATTTAGCAGGTACTATTTTATGCTTCACTTCAGGTGATTCCCAATTCACTCTGTATGTCAGTGTGATTTCTGTGACCTTAGACAAAGCTAGATGACTCTGAAGGATGCTCTGCAAGCAGAGTCCTTGGCATTGGAAGCTAAACCAGTGCCAGTTTGCTCAGGCAGCCAAAGATGGGCTTGGCTTGAGCACCTCAGTGCAGGGCTTCACACAAAATAAATGCTCAAAATTAACTTCACTGTGAGGTTGCATTCGAGTCAAACCTTCACTAAAGGGAGCTGTGGTGCAGACACAAGGCAGACCCTGCAGAAAGAGCAGCTCTGTGTCTGCTCTGCTTTGAGTCTGCAATTTTTTCTGAGGTTTTTTTTATTTTCAATTTCTGCGATATTTATTGGTTTTATGAGACATTTTCAAAGCAGCGAATCAAAATATCCTTCTCTGGGGAAGTAAATCTCCCAGAGCTTAATTCATCATTTTGAAGTAATACAAAGCTTAAATTTGTCTTTGCTGGAGCTGAATACGAAGTATTCAAGCATAAATAAAGAAAATATAAATAAAGCAGTCCTGAATCTATTTCATTGCGTTATTAAAATTCCATTGTTTGTTCTGCGGGAAAAGACCTCCCAAAATGACAGTGGTAATCTGGGCAAAAAGCAGATTGTTGCCAAAGGCTTCAGCTCTTAAAGGGGGGAAGCATTTTGAAAACTGCCAAGGAAAATATTTTCATTCATGAGTTCACCCAGCCTAAACATGCACCTAATCCTCCCAAACTGACAGTTCAAAAAGGCAACCACAGCTGAGACAGGCAAAGCGTTCAGTTCAAAGGCAAAAAAAAAAAGGACCTGGGGATTATTAGCATTATCACTTTATCACGGAATGACCATCGGCTCTGGAAGTGCAGAGCTCCACCTCCCCTTCCCAAACCCAGGACTTAGTCCCCATCACATTCCTAAAGGGGCAGCAAAGCCCCCTTGGTGATTCACTGCAGCAAGGAGAGGGATTGGGACTTGCTCCCATTTGCAAATTTAAAGATTTGGACACAAATGGAAGTGAAGTGCCTTGAACCTTCAGAAGGGGAGTAAGTGAGGAAGCTCAAATAGCTCCAGGTTTTCTTTGGGAAGCAGCAGCTCCCAGGAGAAGCATCCACCACTGCATTTCCAGGATCATTCCCTGAGGTATGTAGCACTGGCCAGTGTTTGTGGATTCTTTAATTGTCCTTGTAGGCTATCAGCACACACACACACACTCAGATTTGGCTGGAGCAAGCTGCACAGCATCACCCAGTTTTTATCAGGAAAACAATGCTCTTAACACCAAAATGACATTCAGGGTGCTACTGCTAGGCAGGCATGCACAAAATACACACATGGCTCCCCAGCTCAGGGCCTTAAGCCTCTTACTATGCAACTGCTGGGGGGTTTTTACCCTATTTGAAAGTTAATTCAGATGACAACAGGATTAGCCACTGTAGAGCTCCTTAACCTCATGGTGGGCAACTGCTTGGCAGGGTTCCTGTTCTCACCAGTCACACTTGATACAGATTAATGTTATTTTGACTGCCTTTGTGCTTTAACAGTGTATTATGATTGTATCAGATTATCTGTCGCCCAAGACCAGTTGTAACAAGGGGATATTTAGATGAGCAACCCACAGAACACCACCAATGTATCCTGAGATTCTAGGGCAGGCTTATGGAGAAGTTACCACAGGATAAACAGATGGGAATGCAACATCCTCTGATAGATCTTGGGGCTTGATTAGAGTCACATCAGTACAGAACTTCTAAACTGGGCTCAGTGTTAACTTTCATGCATTAGTTTTGTCTTCCTTCATGTAGGCTTGTGGTTATTAGCATTTGGCAAATTGAATATCAATAAACCATATTTTCAAACAGGATGGACAACCAGATTTACTGTGTTTTAGAAAACAAAAATGGAGCTGTAAATGGGAAACTTGGCTTCTTTCATGTCCTTTGAATAGTTCTATAGCATTGTACAGAAGAGCAGAGCTGTCTATTCACAGCTTTGAGGAGGTTCAGAAGAAGAGCAGCACAAGGATAAACAGGTCATAGGTTTGGGGTCACAAGATTTCCTATTAATGTCCTATTAATTCAGGTCAATTGCTCTGAGCCTCAGATTTCCACTGTAACTGTTCTCAGTTTAACTTGCTAGCTGCAGAGCAAAACCAACCTTTCCTGTTCTATTTAGGCAATGCACAAACAGCAGGATTTCACTGGCCCCTCACCATTGCTGTAATACAGCTCATAGTAATTGCAATATGACCAAATCAAATAATCTGTGAATGTATATTCTGTAAAACCTGATCTTATTGCTTATTAAATTCCACAAGACTTCAGAGCAGCCCCATACTGTGTGACTCTCTGCCCCTTCCACGCATCCCTGCTCCTCCCAGGAAGCAGGATCTCATGGACATCCCTTCCATGGGGTGCCCAGGGCATCCAGGGATCAGCCATAGTGCAGCAGACCTTGGAGGGATCACAGATTTGGGCACTCATGCCAGGTCCTTCTCAGATCCTTGGCAAACCTGGCACTCACACCCACACACAGCAATCCAATCCATTTCAAAGAAATGCAGTAATTTTTCCTTCCCTTTCCATGTCTCCACTTTCCTGTCCTGGCAAGACATTTTGGCAAGAACAGAGGTAACCAGAGAGAGCCCAGAAATATTGAGATGGGCATTGGTGATCACAGGTTCTCACCAATGCCACTAACACTCAAAAAAAAAAAAAAAAAAAAAAAAGGATTGTTTCCCCCCGAAGTAAAGAATAAATTTTAGCATCTGAATATTCTCGGTGTGTCTCTGTAATTTCTATGACTTCAAGTCACTTCAGGGGCCCTTTATTTGCACAGACTCTGCAGTAGTCATTAATGTTTAGAGTTGAGATGGGAATTGAGTACTGGCAATAGAGCAGAAGATAATTGTGAGAGCTGCTGCTGAAAGTCTGCCTCATGACTCTGACTGGCCATCATTTCTACCTCATCACAAAGGCATGCTGAAATCTAGGAACCTCTCAGAGCAACAGGTTTCATGGAGTCAGTAACATTTTTCCACATGTGACTGGTGAGGTCATTTATCACCTGCAGGTTAAAACCTGCTGCAGTGACTGCAGGGTTGCAGTGGGATCACCTTCAGACAAACACCCTGAGCCTGTCCCAAGCAGTCTCCTCTCAAAATTCAGCTCATCCTGCAGTGTTTTGGCTCTTACCCAGCCAGTGCATGGCTCAGCCATCCTGCTGGATGAGTTACTGCTGTGATTCAGGGCAGTGCCCAATGCAGATGTCATTTCCACAGATCACATCACTGGGGCTGCTGTGGCTGGCAGCAGCTGTGCAGCACCAGCATCCCTGGGGACAGTGGTGCTGTGTGGGGATGCAGCATCAGCATCCCTGGGGACAGTGGTGCTGTGTGAGGATGGAGCATCAGCCATCCCTGGGGACAGTGGTGCTGTGTGGGGATGGAGCATCAGCATCCCTGGGGACAGTGGTGCTGTGTGAGGATGGAGCATCAGCCATCCCTGGGGACAGTGGTGCTGTGTGGGGATGGAGCATCAGCATCCCTGGGGACAGTGGTGCTGTGTGGGGATGGAGCATCAGCATCCCTGGGGCAGGGACAGTGGTGCTGTGTGAGGATGGAGCATCAGCCATCCCTGGGGACAGTGGTGCTGTGTGGGGATGGAGCATCAGCATCCCTGGGGACAGTGGTGCTGTGTGGGGATGGAGCATCAGCATCCCTGGGGCAGGGACAGTGGTGCTGTGTGAGGATGGAGCATCAGCCATCCCTGGGGACAGTGGTGCTGTGTGGGGATGGAGCATCAGCATCCCTGGGGACAGTGGTGCTGTGTGGGGATGGAGCATCAGCATCCCTGGGGCAGGGACAGTGGTGCTGTGTGAGGATGGAGCATCAGCCATCCCTGGGGACAGTGGTGCTGTGTGGGGATGGAGCATCAGCATCCCTGGGGACAGTGGTGCTGTGTGGGGATGGAGCATCAGCATCCCTGGGGCAGGGACAGTGGTGCTGTGTGAGGATGGAGCATCAGCCATCCCTGGGGACAGTGGTGCTGTGTGGGGATGGAGCATCAGCATCCCTGGGGACAGTGGTGCTGTGTGGGGATGGAGCAGCATCAGCATCCATGGGGACAGTGGTGCTGTGTGGGGATGGAGCAGCACCAGCCTTCCCCACACAGCACTGACAGTGGAAACCCTTGGGACTGCCAATGCTGTCTTTCCTGGGACATAGTGATGACAACAGGACAGCAAGTTTTTAATAAGTTACAAAAATTTCCTATCTCAAAAGCACCTCCTTGGTCTCCTGTCATGGCATGTATGATGGCGAGGGATTTGAAGGTCATTTTCCAAGAAGTGAAGAAAGCAATACACCATGATTTTTATGGTGGTGATTTATTTCAATTCATAGACAGAAAGTGCTCCCATAACTCAAAAGAAATTGCAAAGAGGGAAAAAATGAGGTGTGGTTTTTTATGCTTACAGAGATGTGATCCAAAAGAGTGAGTTGATTATTTTCAAGTTTTTTATAGGGTTTAGGTTTTGGATTCTATTCACTAAAAGTATACAAATGTTTCTGAGAATGACATTAGTTTCCCCATTAAAAGAAAAAATAAATAAATAAAAAATTAAAATTTGATGAGTTGCAGATGCAAGAAAGTAATTGGATGGGAGATGACAGCAGGCCAAAGTCAGAATGGATCATTTCCCTCTCCAGCCTGGGCATGTCCTCTTGCTCCACAACAACTCTAGACCTCAGACCAAGGTGAATAATTTCCCTCACAAAACAGCCACCCATCCTCACTTGTACTACTGAGAAAACATGGATATCACTGCTGGGGCTTGTCAGGACCAAGGCTGCCCTACAGAGCTGGACAAAACCCAGACAGGTTCCCTCAGACCTCTTTTGAGGGTACCTGTAGAAGATGGTTGGTCTTTCTCCTGCGTGGAGGTACAAATAATCTGGTTAGTTTTTCCCTGCTTTTTAAGGGATCATATGTAGTAATGAACACAGTGCTCAGCAACCCACCAGACCTCCTGCTAAGCAGGAGTCTGTAGGCTGGGCTATTAAAATAAATGAGAAATCACCATTGGTCACAGCATGGGCAGGATTTGCCCAGGTCTGAATGACATGAAGAAAAATGGAGATAAAATACAGTCATGTATATTAAAGTGAGGCTGTTTAAACAGTGACTTTCCTGGTGGTGCCTATTCAGTCCTTCACCTTCTAACATATTGGTTTTCTTTTCTCACAGAATGAGTACAGGTTGAGGCAATTTACATCAAACTCCTTCTCCAAACCTGACACTGGTAATTATTCCAAATAACAAGATTTGACAGGAGCCTGAAGAAGTGGCACTTAACTCCACTATAGCATTATTTCTTTTTTTTTTTTTTTTCTTAATCCTCTTCCTAAAAGCAGAAAAACGATATGGCACTCAGGTAGAAAGGAGTGACTGAAAATATAATGCTAAATATAAAAACATAGCTGCCATTATCATGTGACTCTGCTTGCAGACAGGACTAGAGTTATGTACACTTGGACTTCAGCAGTGGTCCCTGATTCCTCTGCTCAGCCTCTGCCTGTGATCTGCACAGGGTGCAGAGAGCTTGGGTCCCTCAGGCAGCCCAAGCTTCCTGGGAAATCTGAAGCTGAGTCACTCATCCTTATTCCTACAGTGCCAGATCTGCAGCTCACAAACCAGTTTTGTCTTCATTGTGGTTGTGCCCATGTGCCAAAAGATGAGGCAGCAGGGAAGAACACCAGCCTGGCTGAACAGAGAGGTGGAGCTCAGTGAAAGAAAAAAGGGGAGTTTATGACCTTTGGAAGAAGGGGAAGGCAACTCAGGAGGACTACAAGGATGTCCTGAGGTTATGCAGGGAAAAAATTAAAAGGCTCAAAGCACAACAAAAACTTAACCTGGCTATGGCAGTAAAAGACAATAAAAAATATTTTCATAAATGCATTGGCAACAAAAGGAAAATCCAGGTGGGGCAGTCCTAACAAAGCTGCTGGAATTCCTCCCTTTCCTCTCAGGAATTCATATGGACAGCAAACCTGGCATGAAGTGGGTGCACTTCAGCTTGGGAGCTGATGGGACCCCCCAGCTGGCAGCAAGTCTCCATCCATCCCTCCATCCATCCATCCCATCCATCCATCCATCCATCCCTCCATCCATCCATCCCACCATCCATCCATCCATCCATCCCTCCCTCCCTCCCTCTATCTATCTATCTATCTATCCATCCATCCCTCCATCCCATGGGAGGGTGTCCTGGGAAGGGCTGGGCTTGCTCAGCCATTCCCAGGCCTCCAAGGCACTGAGTGGCTCATTCCAGCACCACTGGCTTTTCTGCTGCAGCACCACAATACTGGGGTACTATTACAGCAGCAAATTGGCCCATTAAGCCTCAGGAATAATGACTGCTGTTGGTAATTACACCTAATCCACTAATGAGCTATTGTTTGCTTCCAGCATTAAGGTAAGCTTAATGATGTGAAAAAAAAAAAAACAAAATAGGCTTGCCTCAAAACTGCTAAACCAACTTAATTGAACAGATGCTTGCTTAGCACCTGCATTGTCATGCTGATTCATAGAGAATTGTTTTAATTACAAGATGATCCTCAGTGGATCGTGTTTCCTTCACCTTAGGGTAGGTTCAGAAGTCAGAGAGTAGGAATTGATTCATTTGGGAGCAGTAGGATGAAGGTTTAGCACATGCAGTGTGGCTTTTCATCTGAGCTGGCCAGCACATGGATGATATGGCTCAACAGCAGAGAAAAAGCTCTGCAGCAATAATAGGAGGACATTAAAATCCCCTAATAGGAACTGCAAAATTGAAACCAAGTGTTGTACAACTTAATTTCTGTCCTGTATGAATTATACACTTACTGAGTAAAAGAAATGCTAAATGAAATTTATAAATTATTACAACAGCACTTGTGTAAAACAAAGTTGTCCCTTGTAATGCCAAGATTGATGGTTTTCATGACTTTCCCAAGATCTTGCAAATTTGGCCAGGCTGCTATTTTGCAAAAATTAGTCAGTGAATTTATTACTTACACAGCCAAATCAGTGCAGTTCATTACCAACATAAGAACTGTAAACATGTTATGAATTAGGTGAAAACAGCTTTTCCTAGAAAGATGAGACATTTATGCTGTTTAAACATAACCTTTTCTTGCAGAAAACCACAACAAATTCAAGATCAAATATCAATATTCCTTTTTCTGCCTCAAACTGCTAAAATTATTTTATTAACACAGGAAAGGGGACACCTTGCTTCTCCTTCCATTTATTTACATATATTAAAACTGAATGCTTCAATTTTGCTTCAAATACTGTGCTGTTGAGGATATTGCTCTTGAATAAAATGTTCATGCTTTTATCTGCAGCAATCCTTTAACTGCTGGCTTGCAATGTCATGGTAGAATGTAAAAAGGAAGGAAAATCTGCACAAAATACCCAGGACTTTCCTTTTAGGGAGTGTAAAAAAAACCTTTTGAAGGGGTTTTTTTTTTTGTTGTTGTTGGTGGTTTTTTTTAGTGTACCCCTTTGTACCTTCTTTGTTGCCAGATTTCTTATTTTTCTTATTGTTTGAAATATATTTTTTTCTTCATAGCATTACAAAAATAAACAAATTTTATGTGCAAGATAACTCAGAAGACGGCTGTGGTTGAGATTAAAATACTTTGGGGGGGACACTGCATGGTCATTTCCCACCCTGATATAGCACTAGGTTTCTTATAAAGCATAATTCATGAAATAAGCTGAATGAACATGCTTTCCTCTTCTCCATGGGTTTGGAAATTTCAAATTACCATTGCAAACTTCTTGAGCTTCCTAGAGAGAAAACTTATGTCACACACCCAGATAAGAATTCATATTCTTCAGTGTGGCAGGCACATGGTTAGAAAACTTGTCCCAGAAATCTCAGGTTTTTTCCATCTCTTCCCTAAGTTTTTGGCCACTAAATACCTAAACACTTGCAATTCCCAGCTTTCTTTCTGGAGCTATTTTCTCTCTATGGGCACTGGAGGAGTGGGAAGGGCTCCTCTGGGAAAGGCAGCTGGGGAAAACCACTGAGAGCAGGAGGAGGATCAGGATTCCCTGCTCATTCCATCAGCTCTGCCAGGAGCAGCATCCCATCAATCTGAGCATGATTTCTTCTGGGATGATGCAATCAAGGATATTTTTCTTTGAATAAGACACCACACCCTCATTGGGTGCTGAGGATGTCACACCAGCAAAGTCAGACAATACCTGGGACAGAGACCTGGGCACAGCCTGGGAGGGGAAGGGACCTTCAGGCAATCTCCCCCCTTCTTCTGCCACACTTGTGGGGAAGGAGGTGGGGAGAGAGGCTCAGGTCTTGAAAATGTGGTTTGTGATCTGAACAACTCAGCCACCACTCCCAGCCAAAGGCTCTGCCCCATGCCAGTGCCCAGCATCCCCCTTGTAGCTGTGCTTGGTGTGAGAACAAGCCCATAAACCCATAGCTCACACATCTACAAAACATCCCTTGTCACAACTGCTAAAGTCTGCATTGTTAAAATCCAAACTCAAATTGATGGATATTATCTTATATTTATACTTTCTCAGTGAATGGCCAACCAGAACAACATAATACTTTTATAATTCTTACTATTTTCCCCCCCACCATTTCCTATACAGGTGCTTTTTTCCAGACCAGGAGGTAGAGTTTTGGGGGTTTTTGTTGTCATTCTTCAGGAACAAGGTAACAAGAAAAAAACAAGTTGCTCCTGGCAGAAGTGCAGGCTAGAAATAAAATATTCTCAGTACCCAGCTCATGACTTGGCATTTTCTTACAAGTGATGTTAAGCTCACTGCTAATAGCCATAGGAAATAGGAAAAATCCTACTGTTTGCCCTTTTAAAATCACTTAATGCCAACTCTTCCTGACCTCCCCACCCAGTCTGATTATCAGCTTTAACTGGGACTGATCTATGCACTTCACTCAGGGATCCTGCAGGAGATTCCTGTAGCAACAACTGATAATAACCCAAACAGCTCAGCAGTCTGAGGAATACAAGATTTTGGGATAGCAGGAGGTGAAAGAGAAACAACATTTCAGGAATTGTGCTCCTGTCACCTCTCTTACCCCCTGCAGAAAGCAGGGAAAGGGCTTGGCATGAAGGAGGCAGAGAGGGAGAGCTGCTCTCCAGAGCATCCCCTCTGAGATCCCTCAGACCCAGCTCCCCCTGCCCTGCCCCACCACAGCTCCCTGCTCAATCCTGGCATCAGGGCACTCCCAATCCCACTGAAAAACCAATTCACACCTCCCTCTTCCTGAAATTCCTTCCAAATCCCCAGTTAAGTGCTAAATGTCGCAGGGTTGGAAATTTCACCCAAACGTTATTTATATGTCAAACATTCTGATGCAAAGTGTATCCTATGGTTGTGGAACCTCCTCTTCTCATGAAAACATTCCATGCATTAATAAATCTGTCTTGTAGCAGCTAATTTATGTCTGAGCCAATGATTTCCCACTTTTTTCAATAGTGTAAATGTTTAGATTGCAACATTTTCCCCTCGCTGGAGGTTCTGAGTCTACTTTTAGGGGCACAGCAATCTCAGTAACACATTTTCAGGTATGCTGCTTCACTGTACCTTGCTGGCCATGCCAGTGGGCTCCTCAGCCCCTGATGAACAGTATTTTGGTCCTACATCCATCCCATGGCAGACAGACTTGCCTGTCACAGAAAGAAAGGTGACATTTATGGAGTTAACAAAGCAAAGGGGCACATTTTCATGCAGCTACCTAAGAAGGTGATTGTGTTCTTTCATACAAGCTGGGAGAAGGAAAGCAAAAAGGAAGAAGTAGCCAAGGTTTTTTCAAGGAAAATGCAGCATTTTCTGCATCAAGCTCATTGAATTTGGCATGTAAGTGCTGAAGACTATGAACTCTGCTTGTAGCAGAACACCCTGGATGGATTTTAGATGTGGATTGGTATGGTAACACTCCTTGGATCCCAAGGCAGAGCTGACATTGTGCAAGATATTCTTTGTGAGATAATGTGAAGCATTCTAACAAAACTGTTCCTGCACTTAAAGGCAGTTTTTCTCATGCATATTCACTGCCACACTCTGTTTGCTTGGGTCCCGTGTGCCCCAAAGTGTAGTTCTCCCCTGGACCCTGTTTCATGCAGTTCTTGCTATGTTGGACTTTCATTCCCTGTCAGAATACAACAGTTGGGCTTTTCCATGGCTCTGGCCAGCCATCCCAGCACGTGACTGTTTTGTACTAACAAAGAGGCTATTTTCTCAGACAACAGATCACAACCTCATTTTCCCTTTCTGAGGAGATTTCCCAACTAATAACACTTAACTATGAACAGAAAATTGTATTGGATTATCAAGGATTTTTAATTCATTAATTTGGATACATTTTATGTTCAGAATCGCTGTGTGTTCAAGCCAAGGTTGAGCTAGAACCACACAAATATTACACATCTCCTTGTTAATGCCAGCAAAGCCCTTTTTATTGCATAATTCTGCTGCCTGTCTGTAGTTTTTATTTCATTAATTTTCATCCTGATAATTGGAAGCAGCTTCTCTTCTTGCTTTTTTAAGATTTAATGAGCTACATAACTCCATGCCTCCCACTGAGGGGCTACAGGTCACTTTGCACTCTGGAGAGCTGCTACACCTTTCCCTACTCCTCTTTTACTCTCCAGCAGCACAAGATAATGTTTATTGTCCTCCAGCAGAGATGTCTGTGCATTCATGGTGTGTCAGGGATGTAGATATGATCTTCTCTGCAGGGAAACACAAACTCCTGAGATGGGGAAGGTCCTTGTAGCAGTGGGACACAATCCTGAAGAGCTCTGGAAGCCCTGGACTCCTCTGCTTGCTGTTATGAACTAGCTGTGGCACCTTGGGGCTCTCAAAAAGCCTCACAAAGTGACACCAACACCTGGCTTGTTCCCTGGACAGTGGTTTTTGCAAAGCAGTGATTTCAGCATCTACTAGAGAAATACTAGAGGGAGAAATCAACAGAGATGGAAATGTGTCATCAGTTACAGAAAGTCAATTCTCTGGCCTTGGGCACAAAAGCTTATCCATGTATATGGAAAACCACAATATTGCATCTTTTTTAGCTTCCCAAATAATGACCAACCAACCAGGATTTTACATGGACTCAAAGTGCCCTGGATAATTTGCCAGCTGAGGTTGGACATTCTTTCACAATCCCTCGAGACTCAAAAGAGAAAGGTGGCTTCACTGGGCAGGAAAGTCAGCAGGAATTGGACTGAAATGTCTTTCTGAGCCATAAAACCAGTGGATTAAATGTTCACAAGCATGTTGTGTCCCTTGAAATTCCCACAATTGCTATCAGTTCACTTCACCTCACGTTTCCTTATTTTTCTGATTTCTTCCTTGCAATTTGAGAGCAATTCAGAAATCCTTGAGCACCACCATAGTGCTCAAGTGCTCATAGTATATTTTTAAAATAATTATATTTAATTTGGAGAATTCTTAGTGTTCTAAGAGAAAAAACATCAGATACTTTTTTTTTCCAGTGTTGTTGACAATTGCTTTTGGAGTTAGTTTTGTTTAACTTCTAAGGGACTTTTAATTACACATTTTCAACTGAATTAAATGTGCCAAAAACAGCTTCCAAGACCCCAGAAATATACTGTCCTACACCAAAAAATGGGCTCTGTCCCTCTCACTGGTTTGACAGACACAAACCAGAGCTGTGAAAAAGCTACATGCACACATAAGGTTCAGCAATTGCACCATCTGAAATGCAATTGTCTTGAGACCATTTTTCCAAGATTTTTTTAACAGTCCCAAAATTCATTAGATAAATGGATACTAACAAAATAAACCACACAAGCCTCATATTCAGGTATGTAAAAAGGCATCCTAAGTTGTCCTGGTTTGCTCAGCTCATCTTTAATGTGTTTACAATGCAAATTAAAAAGCAGTCATAGCTTTTCTAGTTTTTAAGGGTGAATTACTCTGCACAAGGGAAAGACCACGCACACCAGGAGTCTTAGTCCTAAAAAGCACGTTTTTGAAGCAAAGTGCTAAGTGACCTAGAAAAGCACACAACAAACAGGGGTCTTGTCTATACAGGAGCTTTGCATTGTACTCTGGCCCATAGCTGTATATGGATCACATTGAATAGGAAGCTATTTACTTATTTCAGTACATAATTCCACCTAAGATGAGTCAACAGCCAGAGTAAATAGGAGCTTTATTACCATTTGTCACCTGAAAGAACGGCCTCAAAAGCTGTCATTTGAATTTGGAAGGCAAATGGTGCCCTGCACATGGAAATGAAAGCCCCTGTGTTTTCTGCCTACACGGCTCATACTTAGTTGTCATCTTTTTACATCAAGCTTAGCACTGCTGTGCCCCGGGGGCAGCCCCTGCTCTGTGTGCTGGGGGGTCCCAGTGCACAAACCTGTTGGTGCAGCAGGAGCTCAGCCCTGGCTGAGGGTGGCTGCTTTGAGCCTGTCTGCCTTGGGGAGGTTTCAAAGCATGTTTGTGCCTCCTCTTCCTCCTCCTCTTCCACTTAACTCCCTCCCTAAGCCATTTCTGAGCCTGTGCTTTGGCTGGAGCTATTTCTTATTCTTATAGCTATTCTTATAGCTATTTCTTATTTCTTATTCTATTCTTATAGCCCCTTTTCAAACAGTTCATGGGCTGCTCCCTGCAATGGGGTCTGTCCAGGTGGCAAAGACTCTGGGGGTCTATCAGTACCCTGAGTATATCCCAAAACGTCATGGAACTTTATAAGGTGGAGCCTTGTCAAAAACACACCAAAAGAAACCCCTTGGGTGGTGTGTGAAATCCCTGCTGGGTCACAGGGATGTTGTGCTTGGGGTTCTCAGCAGCTGCCACCACCCTCTTGTCACCACCTGTGCCAGGGAGCCTCACAGAGGAGCACAAAGGAAGGGCTGCCACAGGTTTATCCCTATATTTGTTTTAAAATTCCAATTTGTTGAGGGGAATGATGGTCAGAAGAGGACACCCAGTTAAGCTTGTGTGATTTCTGCAGGAAGATAAATGCACTAAAGTAGTAGAATGCCCTAAATAATTCCCTGAAATTGGAGGAGCTGCACATTTACAACTGCATCACAGAAGGAACAGTAGCTACATTTGAGGAATATCCACACCCTTGTTTAATTTAGTTTCTATATTTCTTTTGAAATAAAGGAGTCACAACCCACAAGCTGGGTGCTTTTGGATTAATAACATATACTTGTCAGCAAACAGTACATTAGCTGGCTCTTGGCAGCTCATCAAAACACACCACGGAATGGAGCTGCTGGTGTTTACAAAGCAAGGGAAGGGCAAGACATGCTGTATAACGGGTAGCAACTCATTCTCCAGTCCATACAAATGGGCTGGAAGGCTCAGAGGAACTATGGCATGAATAAGACAGAGGAAATATTTTTTCGGTTAGTCAAAATGGTTTATGGGCTGTGATTAATGAAACATCCACCCTCCTGTTTGTGTTAACAATAGCTGCATCCATCAAGCAGAGTGCAGGTTTGTAATTCAGGCTGCTGGGGCAGGCTCTGCTTGGAAGGCGTCTCCTCCCCAAAACAGAGCAGTGTCGCAAGAGAGGGACCCAGCCCAGGCTGGCAAATGAGAAAACAGGCTGGAAACCTTTTCACAAAAGGGTGAACAGGCAGTCAGTGCAAGCCTTCCTACCCATTTTATCATTTGCCTGCAGATTTGCCCAGGCAGGACCTGCCCCGTGAGCAGCATCCCACACGTCCCCAGGCTGGGTGCTGAAGTTACATCACTGCTGTAAGGGTACCTCAGAAATAAGGAACCACAGCCCCATCATGCTCAGGGTGTTCCCAAGCCAGGACAGAGGGAATGGGTGTGTTTGACTGATGACAGCATTCAATTCCAGTGTCTACATTTCTCACACTTCTGCCTGGGAGAGCTCCTAACTGGTCTGTGTTGGTCCTGCAGCTTTCAGAGCCAACAGCTGCCCAGCTCTTTGGGGCCAGGAGAGCAAGGCAGACCCCAGCCCTGACACCAGCTCCTTGTTTGGCCTTGGGCAAGCTCTGCAGCCCCTCCTCATTCATTCTCCATCTTAACAGTGTTTGCTTACCCACCTCGTAAGTACAGAGAGAGTTCGTTTATATTGTAGAGCCCTTTGAAGTTGTAAATCCCTGTGAAAATGTCAAGTGTCATTATTATTTCATACTTGGTTGGTATTTCAGATTGAATGAGAGCCTTAGTACATGTAAATTGAATGCATATTAGGGGGTTTCAATTTAAAACATCAGCCAGTTATTGTAGCCTGAAACATCTTGCTCAATTTAAGATAACTATACACTTAAAGCAGAAAAGACTGCCAAAAGCCAAAGATGAAAGAGGTTAGAATAACAGCATACACTGCAAAGGTGAGGAGGCAAAGGGGGTAACCCCGAGGATCAGGCGTGCAGTGGGATGGGAAAGCTTCCTCAGTGACTCAGATGTTTTATTAGCTTTATCCAGCAATAACATCCCAGCACCGTGGCTGTGCCACTCATCTGTGCACACAAAACCACGGAGCAGGGCAGCAGCAGAGGTGCTGGAGGTGTTGCCCTGAGGCTGAGAGGGCAATTCTGCAGGAAACCTGCATTCCTGGAAAGGCAGGTTGGGCTGGGGCATGCCTGCTGTCCCCACTCATTTGGACACAAACATTTGTTAAACGTCTTTTCTTTGGTAAGTGCTGGGGGATTTTTGCTTTTAAAATGTTCAGTCACTACTTTGCATGCTTGGTGGTGGTGGGGAATAGAAATACTGCTGGAGAACTGGATGTGGTAAAATTTCTACTGCCAAAACAAGAGGAAGGTGTGGAATAGTTTGCAGCAGTTGTGTTTGTTTTTTTTACATAAATATGTTGTAGATAATTCTCTTCCTAACAGGTCCCTGAACATTATTGTTACTTGTCCTTTTCTAAGGTAGCATCCTTTGTTGGTTTCTTAATTTGTGTTGTATTTAAGGAGTTACATGTGTTGTCCAGGCAAGTACAGTGGCATTTGGAGGGGCAGAACTGCATCTGCTGTTCCATCACATCTAGGGCAAACCTTCTTCTAGCAGGCTTGATGGCCACAATAAAGATAAACAGGGGGAAAAAAAATCTATGGCAATGGTGATACAAAAAGTACTCTAAAAAAAAAAAATAAACAGAAAAGGGCTCAAAAGGGCTCCAAAAACAAACTCATTGAGACTGGCCAGGACTTGGCAACTGGATATAAAGACCTCACTGAGAAGTTTGGGCACTGGGGTCAAGTGTTTGCCAGACATCTACGGGCCCATCTTACCCACAGTTTGCAAGTTATTTCTTTATTTCTGTTTTTCATTTTCTTAACTAGATGGCTACCATGCATTCAATGGCTTGCAAATTATTACATTTTCATATAAACTCTTTGTAAACACATCCGAAACATGAAATGTCCATCTCATTCTATTCAAATATTTTGGCAGGATCTTCTCCCTACAGGAGCAAGTTTTCTCTTGTCCTGTTTCATCCTACAGCAGCTCTAAAAAGTCCCCCTGCTCCTCAGAAGAGAACCATGGACATTGAAATGGCAGCAGCAAAGGTGGTGTGAAGGGCTGATCAGCCTTTTGGGTATGAAGCAGCTCCTCTGCAGGGCAGCCCTGCTTGTGCTTTGAAAAGACAAAACTGTTGGAGGAGCAAGTCAATGCATGAGCTCTTCTGCAGAAAATTCTCCTTCACCTTTGACTCTCATCTGCTGGGATAGATTGTCAAGCAGCAGCTTTTATTCCACTCACTCCCTCCCAACTCTCTCTTGTGTCTTAAAGAGTTTTCTCCTTTGGCCTCCTTTCTGTTTGCAAGCATGCAGGCTTTGGATGCACAGCAACTGTTTTGATCTAAAATTCCAACACAGGGTACTTTGCTGGGAGGCATTCTAGCTGGGAAGAGCAAAGGGTAGAACTAAACCCTCCTTATTTTGAACCATATGATCTGGCATAAAATTTAATCCCTGTTTTTTAATGCACCTCTCCAAACTGGAATGGCTGCAAAGGAATTGGATTTCTTGATGGAAATCAAAGCTTTGCCTTTGGTTCCAGCCCAAAGTGATGCCAATTTTGGCTGTCTCTTTCCAAGGGAAAAGTAAGGACGGAATAAATATCTGAAACCTAAGTTCCTTATCTCTGAGAACTGAGGCTGATGGGTGGCTTGGATGGGCTACAATAAAGAAGGAATGTCAGTCCTTGCTTCTTCTAGCCTTGGTAGGAAATTGTATCCTGCATTTGAAAAAAACTCCCCAGCAAAGTTTTTTCTTTAAGCATTTCTTTTGCATGTTCATGCAAAAACAATGACAATTTCATGAAACAGAATTTTCCAACCCATCCCCCCAAACCCCATTTTATTGGATAGTTTCCACCCGTGCTTTGCATTGTGAATTAAGGAGAGTTTCTCCTCTCTGCCTCTGCCTTTGTAATCCTAGAAGTCCCTCAACAGCCAAAGACAAATTTGCAGATAAATTCCCAGCTGATCTGCAAGCAGTTTTCATTTCAAATTCCCCAAGTCCTTGACATGTTCCTCTGCCTAGCAAGAAAAGCCAGGACGTTTTGGACCAGCAGCTCAGCAGGTAGGCTCAGCACGGCTGCAAAGGAGAATTTCCCAGTTTGCTTTAATGGGAGATTTGGGTTTGACTCTCCTGAAATGAGGTGGAAGGGGGCACACTCACAGCTGCTTAGGAACATTGGCATTTAGAGGATAAATTGATGTTGTCAGTAAAGAAAGAATCACCATAAACAGATGTATTGGCTTTATCCAACAGCTGCAAAAATTAAGAGTTACAAACCATGTCCTTTATTGGATTTTTAGTCTATTGGGGCATTTAGCACTTGGCTCTACTAACGAGACTGTGACAAGTGTTTCCATATTATCTACAAGGCAGGACTTTTCTAAAATATGCAGAAAAGGAGGGGTAGGGGGCAAAAAGAGAAAGTTTTTATCCTTATTCTGATCATCTGGAAAATAAAAAAATTCTTGTTGGACCAGAATTAGGAATTTTAATCCTTTGAAGTCAGTAATGCTCAAGAGGAAGTTAGATGCAAATGAAAATATCTGATTAAACTGGAAAATACACTGCCTTCTGTTTGCAGGAGGGGTATAATGGGTCTATAATAAGATACATTTTTGCTGAGAACTAAAGATGGCGAAACAAAGGCTTTACTAAATTTTTAAGTAATAATTAATAATCCATAGCTAAGCCATGCAAGGAGATGTTCTTTAGTCAGACTACTTAAAATAATATTCACTAAGTCCCTCTCCCCCACTGATGCAATTTGGTGTAGCCCCACTCAAGTGTTAATAAAAGTTTTGACCTTGGCAGTTTTTCTGATGATAAAAATATTACTTCTGTAGTCTCAAAATCAATTTCTGTATATTCTTTTCACACAGACATTCCATCTTTTCTCTAAGTTATGTGGCAGTTTGCATTGCCTCTGAAGACAGGAGTGAGATGGGATGCCCACACTGCAGGCACTGATAATATAAACACAACAGTCACTTTTGCTTGTTTTCATAAAAATATGAATTGACCCTTTTGCTGCTCATTCAGTGTTCTGTATTTAAGGAAGTATTCTCAATTACAGAATTTGGCTGTCAGCCCTTTTCTGTGTAAAAGACAAATATGTTTTTATCACTCTTGAAGTGTTAAGTTGTTAAGTTCCTTAATATTTCCTCTGAAAAGCAGACTTGCTCGATGAGATTTCATTTGAAATGTCACGGTATTTGCATTTCAAAGATAAGTGTGTTCCAAAAGCAGTTCTGGAGCAGGACTAGCAGAGCTAAGAGGGGTCTGGCTCAATGTTTTGGGCAAAATAACAGAATTAACAGCTTCCCATGAGCAGTGGGTCTGGATCTGACCTCAGTTCCTTTAACAATAAATCACTCCAGATCTGCCTCCTTTCTGTAGTCTGTAAAACCCAGATTATATTTGTTTGTAGCAACGTCACAACACAAGTTGCAGAAAGAAGAAATAAAGGAGAAAGGAATAAAACTACCAAGATTTTGATGGAAACTCTGCCACCGAAGAGGAGGACACCACAAAAGGCTGATGGAGGAGCCAGAGTCAAGTCACATATAAATTTATTATTTGACTGCAGTTGTCACTGAAATCAGGACACAATCCATAACGAGGTTTCCACAGGAGATGCTGCAGTGGTTTCTGATCTCAAGAGGTTTTTCAGCTCACAGATACAGAAATGCAGGCTCTCCTGTCTTCCTCCTGAAAAACCTCATCACCAGATGGTGCAGAAAAGAATTCACAGTTCATAAATGAGGAAATTACTGTTTAGCAGTGCACAGTGGCAGTCACTTGGCCAGAGTTATGATTTGGCCAAGGCTCATCAAGGAATGATCAGGAACACCCATGCAAGTGAG
Source organism: Aegithalos caudatus (assembly GCA_013389925.1). NCBI lineage: Eukaryota > Metazoa > Chordata > Aves > Passeriformes > Aegithalidae > Aegithalos > Aegithalos caudatus. The sequence continues at coordinate 812,812 of WEIU01010807.1, read as the reverse complement.
CAGATCAAAACTTTCCCACTCTCCACGACCTCATGAAATTAGGTACATTCATGGCTTAATTTTTCCCACCTGTAAATTCAGATTTATCAGGAGCTTCCATATCCATGGAGCAAGTATTGAGTTTTCCCAGAAATGCTTTAATGTGAAATACCACATGGAAGTTGGACATTGTCCTGTCAAATCCAAGTGTCCTGGGTTATAGTGCAGTGGGGGGGAAGGTATGAAGTTCCTGACTAAGTTTGCAAAATTACATTATAATTATTTCCGAGCTCATCATTACTTTTGCTTTTTCCATTTCCCAAGACCATCCTCCCACCAATTTTTTTCTCCACTTCCCTGGAGTCACGCTCCTCAGAGACCCTTCCTTTTGCCTCTTACAGTTTTGTTCAGCCCTGTAATAAAATTGCATCTTTTATTTCACATAGCTGAGATATTTTGTGGGAGGGGAAGATTTGGAACAAGCACTTCGTTATCATTTTAGCAGAACATGGCAATAGCAACAAAGCAGGACAGCTGATACAAATCATCCATTTTATAAGTTCTAATACAGATAATGCAAGGAAAAGAAACACATAACAGAAACCAGATCTCTCACTGGGGCTGCTACACGCCATCCATGGCCCGGCCATTTCAGCTCCTTCAAATGTTCCTGATATTCCTTGTCAGGTTTTTAGGGAGAGCCCAGGCAGAAGCAGGGCTTCACATCCCGTGGTTGAAAGGCAGTTGTTTTCAGATTGTGGAGGTTTTGCTAGCAGGTCCATTTGGGGGAAAGAAATAGATATGTGCTGATGAGGAGCTGAGAGAGACTGGGGCTTTGTAGGGAATTCAGTCCCAGGATTCAGGGTGGTGAAAATCAGCCCCTGTCCCCCAGTGCCATGGCCACATGTGATTGTGGCACTCCCACGAGATGGCAAGCTGACCTCAAACTGTAGGGCTAAACTTCTTTGGGGTTTCAGCCTGTGTTATGGCTCCGTGCAGCTGCTGCACTCGTTTGGGGAGAGCAGAGAGGAGAGCCACAGCTCCCCTTTGTCAGTGTGAGCTCCCGGGCTGTCCCAGGAAAGGCCGGAGCCTTTCCCAGTGCTGCTGCATGGCTGCGGGCAGCAGGGAGCTCACAGGGGCTCACGGGGAGCTCACAGGAGCTCACAGGGAGCCCACAGACTCACAGGAGTCAAAATGCCCTGTGCAGGCAGCTGGGGCATCCAGCCTGGCCAGGGCCACAAGGGTGTCGTGTCACCACAGGCTCCGAGCACACAAAGAGCTCCCACACACAGAGGAAAAATGTCCTCACACACCCCCAGTCAAAGGGAGCTGCTTTGAAACACCACTGCCAAACGTTTGTTTTCTTTGAAACTTGTTTTTCTTCCTTCCAAAGGTCACCTTAAGTGGATCCCAGGTACATTTTTTCTCCAGGCTGTTTTTGAGCCGGTATTGACTGATTGCCAAATCTCGGCCCTGCTGATTGCCAGTTTATAACGCGCTGATAAAGCCGGCCTAAGCCTCCCGCGCTCCCCCACACCACAAATGTCCCCTGTCATTGCTGCCCTGTCCCTGCTCTGCCTCTCACATCCCAGCCCAGCCCGGGGCCTGCGTTCCCTCCATCCCTGGCTCCCAGGCTGCAGCCTCTGGGCAGGGACACCAGGCTGGGAATGGCCAAGGATGAGGGTGGCTCCTGTCCCCAGCACGGGCACTGCCAGCGCTGCAGCCGTGGGGGAGCTGGCAGAGCACCCAGAGCACCCACAGAGCACCCACACAGCACCCACACAGCACCCACAGAGCACCCAGAGCACCCACACAGCACCCAGAGCACCCAC
>WEIU01010807.1:749192-799426 GCA_013389925.1 Aegithalos caudatus | reverse complement strand
TTTTTTTTTTTTTTTTTTTTTTTAAAAATCAGGGTTTTAAAAAACAGAACATGACCTTTCAAAATTCAAAAGCAAACTGGGCAATAAGGGCAGCAGGTTGAGCATCCACCCTGAGCCATCCAGGTCCCCTCCACCTTGGGTCCCTGTCCCTAGGATTGAGGAAAGGGGCACACAGAAATCCAACCCAGCAGTACCATGATCAGTCTTCCCACTCTCAGTTGTTCCCCTCCTGCTGATTTGGTTTTTATGCCCTGGTCATGCCAGGTTTCAAAACAGAGCTTGGCAAAACTATTTCATACTAATTCTGAATTCTCTTCCAACATTATTATGGGGTGGGTTTTTTTGCCAGCATTATCTTTTTCCAGCAACATCAGTATGTATATTATTAATTAGCTGTAGGTTGATAATATATAATCATATTAATATGTAATATACTGCTATAACAAACCACACACTACAGACTATAAGTAATTACTACATGTGATATATATATTATATTACAGTAAAGTGCATTATATTGTATTGTGCTTTGGCTATAATATTTTGACTATTATATTAGCAATAATAAAATATAAAAACTTATCTGGAATTTCAATTATTAGAGAAATGCATAGATAGATGCAGTAGAAAAAATATTTTAGAGGCCTAAAAATATTGCTATCTTTTAAATTATTTTATTCTTGCCTTTCTCGTACATTCAATGTGATTTTCCAGCTGCAGAGTCTTCTGCCTGGAAAAAGCTGCTATTTATCTAAATCAGTGTAAACTGCAGTTGTCCTTATCTGCCTAAAAGCACATTTTCTGCTATTCATAACTGGGCATTCCTATACTGTTGACCCAAACAAGGAGAGGCCAGAGGTTTGTTTTACCATTTTATTCTTCCCATAAGTAGAGAGCAGGATTTATGCCTCTGCTTTGGGGGAGTCCTTTTCCCCATACATGGCAGCACACAGAGCTTGGCAGCCCCTGTTGTGTTTTCCATATTAAGCCATATACAAGGGCAGCAAACAGGGAGGTGTTGAGTGCCCCTGTGACAAAAATCAGAGGCAGACAAAAGCTACTGCTTGGGCTGGATGATCACATCTTGCCTTTCTGCTTCACACAGTGGTGCACAAGGAGGAGCTGACTGGTGTTGAAGCCAACAGAAAAACAGTGGCATTGTGGGCACTGGGGCCACACTGCACATTTTTGTTGATTATTGCATTAGCTGTTGCTAGACTCAAAGGAAAACTCAGGTAAAGGAGGAACACACAAGCACGTCACAGTTTTCAAGGAGGATTTGTTTGCCTTTAAGAGGACATGGGCTCATTATCCCTGGAAGGGTTCGAGTCCAGGGAGCTTGGAAAAACCTGGTCTTGTGGAGGGTGTCCCTGCTCTCAGCAGGGCTTGGGGCTGGGTGGTCTTTCCCTTCCCATCCAAACCAGTCTGTGCTGGTAATGATGCTGCAAGGCTTCCAAATGCCTTCTTGGAGATTTTGTGCCAATATTAATGTAATTAGCATTGCCCTTCTTCTGTCCTGGCCACCCATTGCAACAAGGAGCCACGGAAAACACATGGGCTTTCACAAAAACCTTTCTGACACAGGAGAGATCAACCACAGCTGCTGGGAGGACAGCCCCAACACTGCCCCAAGATCTCCTGATGTACCCAGGGCTCCCACAGCTCCTGTGCCTCCTTCTTCTGAGAAATGCAGAGGTTAAAAAAGGCAGGAAAAGGAGCAGAGACCAGTTTTAGTAATCTTTCTGCAGAGCAAGAACTGAGAATTGGGGCTTTTCAGTAATGGTCCCTGGAGGTTGAAAATTATGGGCTGGAGTTTGGGAAGAGTTTGTTCTTTTAAATTATGGAAACACCAAAATGAAAGGAAAAATTTCCTACATTCTCTTCCAGGGAAACAATCCATGTTTCAGTTCCATGTTTCTGTTTAAACTTGCAGATGCTTCTGGTGCTATTTAACATATTTTTGCATTTGGTGTTCCTGTTTCATTTTGTTTCCCAAAACCAGGGAGTTTTGTTTCACATCCCCTGGAGAAGTTTGGGTTCTGGTCACTTAATTTTCCTCATTCACAAGCACAAAGTTCATGTGTTTGAGTTGCCCAGTCTATAGGGGGGGGAAAAAAGAGACAAAATAAATTATTTTGGAATAATAGATTTTTTTTTCCTTTAATGAAAACACACCCACTTCATTTGTACTTTGTGAAACATTCTTTTTACTGATTTCCTTCTCCAATGTAAGTTTCAGCCTAAACCAAGTTGACATATTTCTTTTAATGTGTTTTTAAAATATGCTTAATGGTGCTGAAAGCTAAGGAAGCTCAAATATAATTCCAAAAGCCTGAGCCCACCAGAAGCCTAATGCAAACATTATTATAAAAACTCCACAATGGTGAGAGGTTTCAGGGAAACCTGGGTGTTGGTTAACGACATCAGAAATGTTATCTGTGAGAGGAAAATGTGTTCTGTTGTTTGGCATCTTGATGGCTGTTCAGTATTTCTTTTTTCTGCACCCAGAAAATCTGTTTCCAATGTTTCTGCCACAGAGAATATGGAACAGCAGGAGCAGGAGCAGAAGTTGATGCGAGGGGGGGATTTCATGATTGTTATTCAGCTCACATCTCTGGGAGGCACACTCCCTCTCTCCAGATTTCTCCCGAGAAATCTGCTGAATAAAGAGTGGCTCCAATACAAAGGGAGGGAGAGAAGAAGAATATTTCTCCTATCCACATGGGACAGGCATGAGAGTTGTCCAGCAAGCATTAATCAATCGTCCTTACCTTTCCCCAGCACCCAACTCTTGCCAGGTGGAGAGGGATGGTCAGTATTTGGGCAGACTGGGAACAGCAGAGGGAACAGGAGCTCCAGGGCAGCCAGAGCTGACTGCCCACACCTCCCTGCCCTGCTGGGGACTGGCACTTCCAGGGAGCTTTCACTCAGCCAGATTGTCCCCAAAGGATGTGCCCCTGCACACACTGCAAACACCCCGGGGGACCAGCACTCCCCTGGCTGAGCATCCAGGAAAGAGCTCAGAGGTCAGCTTGGAAACAGCAGCAGATTGTTTCAGTCCTTGGTGAAAGCCCATCTGTGAAGGCCTGTGTCCATGGGGTTTTCAGGAGAAGAGCTCCCTTACTCACCCTGGCACCAGCCCCTGCTATGCAGAGACAAAATTCCAGCAGGGACTCTTTGGTGGTGTCTGGAATTCCACTCCAGGCAAGCACACAGCTCAAACATCATCCTGAAATACTTGCTGGGAAGCTACTGTTGTAACTTCCAAAAGAGGCAAAAGCAGAAGTTTCTCTAGATGTATTCCCCTTCCCACCTCAGCAGAGCAGGAGCATGCTGCATTTCATCTCAAATCAAAACCTTTCTGGTCACACATGGAACCTGGGTTTTCACACAGTGACATTCCCTTAAAGCATGGGGACACAAAATCCAAATAATTGTCCTGTGACTATGCCACCAGCACAGAACCAGCACAGGGCTTCTCTCCCCACCAGCCACAAAGGCTGTGCCAGTGGCTCCCCCCTGCATTCCTTGTTCCAAGAAGCACATGGAGAACCAGGCTGCAGTGCCTCTGCCTGCTCCCATCAGGGAAACCCTTCCTCCCTCTGTCCTTGTCACTGCCTGGGAGCTGCCTGCCATACATTCTGAGCAGAAGCCTGTCTGTCTGTCTGTCCTGCACTGAAAACTTCTGTTTTCCCAGGGAGGAGAGGTGTCAAACCATTTGTGCTGTCCCTCCATGTGTGGCTTCTGTAGAATGTCCTCACCCTGCCATTAATCCTTCCAAAAGAATGGGGTTTGAGTTGTGACAGGAGCAGCACCTTGCACAGCAGAGCTGGAGGAGGATGGAGACCTCATTTTGATTATCTGAAGCATCCTGTGGATGAAAAGCAGGAACAGTCTGTCCTGCACCCATCCCAATCCTCCCTCAGGCTCCCTGGCTGCTTCATGTGCTGGCTCTGAATTCCAGCTTTCTCATCAAGCTGCATCCAATCTGGCACAAACCCCCAAACTGTGTTATTTGGAATTTTGCATCCAGCTGTTTCAGGCCAAATTTTTTTTCTTTTTTTTTTTTTTTAAAAAAAGAAGTCAGAAGTAATAATTATATAAACACAGCTTTTTTTTTCTTTGGGATTTTTTTCCCCTGCACTTTAGATATGAAATTATCTTTGTTAGAAAATATATCCTTCTATTCTAAAATATGCTTAACTGCATGAATTCATTCAGAAGAATATTCACTGTTACTAAATTAACAGAAAAAAGAAGAAAGGAAAAAAACCCAAACTCACTGAACCATGATCAAGTAATCCCAGGAAATCAGCATGTTTCTCTCTAGGCACTTCAGAATACCGAATGCTAAGACACAAGAATCCCACTAAATATACCTCTTCTCCTTATCTCTGTAAGTGTCTAACAGTATTTTCAATTCTCATCATTTTATCATGAGTCATCTGCATTTACTGGTGATTTAGAGCTTGGATCAATTTTTAACCCAACAATTTAAGCTTTCTTTTTTTTTTTTTTTTTTTTTTTTTTTAGCACATATCCAGCCTTCCTGAAAGGCACATGAGTGCAAAATATTCAGCCTTATGAGAGCAAATAAAAAAACCTGATATGAAACATTTCCAGCTCTAGTTTTAACCCAAGATCATGATTTCAGAAAGCTTGGATTAAGCAATACAGCTACTTGAAAACAGACTTGAAACAATGTGGAGTGGAGTAAGCAGTGTATTTGGCACACAAGTCCTCAATTTTATTTCTATTCATTCCTTTTTTCCATTGCTGTTTGCTACAGAACTCTTTTAAAAGCATTATTCCAGGTTTCAAAGCTCAGCACCAGGCTGAGCATCTTCCAATCACTCATCTTTCCACGTCTGACTTTTAATTCACACTGGGTGGGTTTGAGAGGACTATGATTATTATTATTATTTCTATTAGGAAGAAATTGTGAGTGTAGGGAGGCCCTGGCACAGGTTATCCAGAGAAGCTGTGGCTGCCCTGGAAATGTTCAAGGCCAGGTTGGATGGGGCTTAGAGCAACCTGGCACAGTGGAAGCTGTCTCTGCCTGTGGAGGTTGGAATGAGATAAGAGTTAAGGTCCCTCCCAACACAAAACATTTGATGACATGTCATGATATATGACAGGACTAAAGAGAAGGCAAGGTCCTGTGACAAAGCTCATCTTTGGCCACTTCCCTCGGGCATGAAGGGAGAAAATCCAGCAGCTCAATGGGATGGAGATGTCCTTTGGTGCTCCTGCCAAGAGCCTTTCCCAAAGCTGCAGGAAGCTGTACACTGCAGCCCAAATAGCTATGGAAGCCTGATATATAGATATATAGATATATAGATATATAGATATATAGATATATAGATATATAGATATATAGATATATAGATATATAGATATATAGACATATAGATATAGAGATATATAGATATATACACATATAGACATATAGACATAGAGATATAGAGATATAGAGGTAGAGATAGATATAGATATAGATATAGATATAGATGATATAGATATAGATAGATAGATATTTGCTTTATTCCTTTATTACAATACAATAAGAAAGGGAGCAGAGGAATTCAGCCAGCAGCCACCACGAGCCCTGTCAGGACAAGCCCTGGCAGTGCCATGCAGGAGCCTGAGAGCAGCACAGGGAACACACAGCCCTGTTCAGTCATGCCTCAGGGATGGGGTGGGTGCTGCCAGCTGCCCTACACAAACCCCATGGACACCCCAGTGTCAGCTGAGCCCTGGGCTGGGCACACACCCCAGGGAGGGCAGGAGGTGCCCAGGTGGGCAGATGGTCAGAAGTGCTCCCATTTGGGGAAAGGACAAAACACCATAAATCATATTTAGTCTGCTGAAACCTCCAAGTGATAAAACAATTGAAAAGACTATTTATAAAACACATATGGAGGCCTTAATCAAGCCATGAATGAGGTAATTTCTGCCAATTAAGTCTCCCTCATTCTGCAGTTGGAAGTAATCAAAACAAAGGCAGAATTATCAATGGCATGTCTGTGTGCTGCAGCCCCAGAAATACCTGTGATGTTGGGGCTACAGTAAATCACCTCTCACCATGTGCAGGGAGGCTATTGCTCTCAGCTCCCCTGGACTTGGGAGGAAAAGAGATCTTAGAGTATTTAACTAATTAATGGGCAGTATTTTGAACATATCCTATCTAAGTCTCTTTTCAAAGCAAAAGGCAGTGTTGTAACAAAATGGCAAAGGCATAGCATGAACTCCAAGCTCCATTTGGAAACAGGTTATGTCTTCCCTACTCTTCTCCTCCCACTATTCACTGGAATTGTTGGAGGGTTTTTTTTGCTCAGTGTAATTTATCCAGAACAAGGAAGTTGCACACATTGCCTCTTGTTGGAATATCCCATTATTCTCCTACTGGTGATCAAATGGGGAGAATTGCTCTTGTGCAAAATAACAAGGGAAGTACTGTGGCTATAATTATTCAATATTAGACATAGAATACCTGCCAGCCAACACTAAAAAAGAACATTATTTAATTGGATTATTGTAATGAGTGATAAACTGACAGTAACAGTACTTTGAACTCCTATGCAACTTCACAAAAGAGTCTGAGACTTTGGCTACGCATTAATAATCTTTACAACACCTCTAAAATTATTAATATGTTAATTTTAATTAAGAGAAAAGTGAGACACAGAGAGATTTGTTTCATTTGGATGCAGCAGGCTCATTTATCCTGAGAAACTTGCATGCTACACTAATCCAAATCATTCCTCTGCCATTGCAGAAGCTGTGGAGCCAGGAAATCTGAAAAAGGACTTAGATGCCCAAGCACGAAATTATGATCTTCAAACCTTCATGACTCTGCAGAAAGCATCTGTGTTTTCTACATTAAAGTTCTCCAGATGTCTAAAATTCCCAGCAGCTCTCTGCTCCTGTCTGTGCATTTGCAGCTCAGCTCTTATCTCAGATGGAAGCTGGGATAAGTGGATTAGGATAAGGAGAGGATTCCTGCACACAGGGATTGCCCCTGCAGCCCCAGCCTGACAGGCTCTCATGTGGGACAGGAGCACCCTGAGGTCAGCCCCAAACCCAGATAAGCTGAGGAGCTGCACACAGAGACTTCCTCCTCCCAATGCAGAGGATCTCCCCCTCCTTGTGCACCATCACAGCCGTGGTACCTCACTGATGGAGCACCGGGGAAGGTGGGACACAGGGCAGCTCCACAGGAGCCAGCAGGTGCAGGGGAGCACCCATGGAGGGCACAGCCTGGGCACCCTCCTCCAGAGCACAGACCAGCAGCGTGGGGGTGAGGAGCCCTCTCCAGTGCCATTCCCTGTGGAATGCTGCAGTGGCAAGGGCTGTGGGTGTCTCCACCCCACCCCGGTCTTCCCTTCACCTCTGGAGGCTGCAGGCACGTCCCAGCAGGTCAGTGTTTTTAGCTCTTGGGGAAACGCTGGGGCCAGGTGATGAAAGCTGTTCCTGCAAGGCAGAGCTGTGACCTGAGGATGATGCACGTTTCCTGCTCCTGATGTGCAGGTGAATGGCTGCAATTAAAGCAAGTCCTTCCTCCTGCATTCACATGGGTTTTCCTGCAGCCCAGCCCCAGCTTGCCCTTGGCAGGCTCAGGAAAACCCCTCATCCCAGGCATTTCCCTGGCACTGTGCAGCATCTCACCACGTCTCATTCAAGCACAAGATGCTGGAAGTTACTTCATTGTTCCCCAAGCCCAGCAGCAGCAGGACTTGCACTTCACAGTGTTCACACTGGTAAAAATACAGACACGAGGCCAGGGCATGCAAAGTCAGTAACAGGGACTTTGTCATAGAGGTACCAGATGTGCTCCTTCAATTATACATCACAGATACTGGGAAAGAACATGGATACTGCAAACTAAGAGTCTGACACAAAAGGATGAGCACCCTGAATCTGACAACTAGGAAACCACACCAAGGAAATAAATAAATTTTCTGTATCACACTTTGAACATTACTTTTAAATGCTCAGCTGCTGGAGACACACAGAGAGGCAATTAGCTCAAACTCCCTTTCTCCAAAGGCATAGGGAACTGCAGAAAAAGCCTTCCTGATTCTAAGCTAAAGCCTCAGGAATGGAAAGACAAGGTATAAACACCTTCCTGATACTACTGAAGGAGGATCTCAAGACCTTTGAGACAAATTCTCAGTTTTCTGAGGCCCAATTTAAATGATTTTATTATTTCTAGAGTTAGCAATATTTTAATGATCCATTTGAATAAACAGAGAGTGATCCATTTCAGTCTCTTAAACTATGGACGCCTGCAACCTCAAGAAGTGATTCTTGGTTTATCCCAGAGCACAACAGTTACTACTACACCAAAATAACATCAAAACAGTTCATTGGATGACCTAGGGACTGTTTTCACTAAGTAGATCATGTCTCCCTGCAAGGAGATTGGTAGGAGAACTGTACACCTGCTTTTCAGAAATGTTTGCAGCTCCAAAGGCTGGAGAACCTGGCTATCAGTGGAGCAGAAGTGGACTTTTTTTTTTTAATAAACAATTATGGCTATTAACTAAAAACAAACTGTTCCTCTGAACTGTGTCATATTGGTCAAAATATCTTTCAGAGGGCTGGAGAGGTCTAGGGTGGAAACTGGTGCCCAGTCAGAGCCATTGCCAGTGCAGACAGGGACATGTCCCTGCCCAGCCTCATAAAATAATGAAAGGAAATACAGAAAGATTAACTGAAATAGTAATTTCTTTTTAATTAAAAGCTTTATATCAACACCTATTTCACTTATATTAGGTAATTTCCTACTTCCAGGTACATTTTAAAGCTTGCTTAAGCTTCAGTGGTGTGGTGTTTTTATTGATGTACTTAATAGTGAATTTTGAGTTCTTGTTGTTCCATTGGAATCCCAAATCTAGATGGAAGAGATAATTTTGTGTGGATGCAGAGCAGGGAATAAGTGGAGCTGTGTTTAAGTGGTGTGTTGCATTAAGGCACTTCTACAGCAAAGGTTTCTTTTCTCTTATAAATTTCTGCTTTTTTGGATTTGGTGGGGAAATTGTAATTTTGGGGTCACATTAAGGCTTTCTGTAAGGAGTTTCAGTATCATTCAATGTCAACAGGATCTCAAAGAACCAAAAAGAACAATGTCAGCACAAAACCAAGGTGGGGAAAAATATATTAGAAGTGGGAGGGATGGTGCTGGGCAACAATCCTTGAGTTTTGTGTTTACAGGAGGTCTCAGAACACCCTTTCCTTCTGCCTACCTGGCATAACCTCCTGCTGCCTGCTCATACTGTCCCAAAATTGACTGATAGAAATTGTGCTGCTAGGCAAAGGAGAGGAGAATTGGAAAGTCACTCCCATTTATCTTAAATATTTGATCCAGGTGCACCTACACACAAAAGAAAAAAACACCAAAAGGTTGCTATTCATTACTGTATTACCACCATTGTTTGTTCTGTAATTAGTGATGATAGGTAAGCAAACTGGAAGGAAGGCAAATAAGAAGTTAGTAAATGGAGCAGCATTCCAAGTGGGCAAAAAAGCAACAAAATGGGACCTGAAAATTACACTGGAAGAGGATGTTAATCTCTGTTCACTCACTATTTCATTCACATCTGACTTTCAGATTCAGAGGTTTCTGCCATAGTGAGGGGATGGAGCTCCTGGATCAGCTCCAGGCTCAGGTGTGCAGCAAACTGTGCCAGGACAGTTGTAGGACATCAATCAGCAGGTTCTCATTGATCAATTAAACCAGCAGAGAGGTTTTTACCCCAAGCCACATGGCCAATGGAAGGCAGAGGGGTTTCCACTGTCATGCCCAGATATAAAGCCAGAATTGCTGAAGCTCAGTGTTGCTGTTTAAAGAGGGGGAAGGGCTTCCCAGGGGAGTTTTGCTGAGATTGAAGCTTTTTCAAGCAAACAGCTTTAAAAGCCCATTTCCATCTCAGATTGTGTAATGTTTGAAAGCTTGGAACTTGAGATATGGAATTGTTGTCTGGCATTTCATGGGGCAAAAGAGTAACAAAAGGGGGAAACGCAGCTTGGCTGCATTTAGGAAAATGCCATCTAGCAGGGACCCATGGTTGAAGCCTGTGCTCCTGCTTCCAGCTCCTTCCAATATTCCCTGAGGCTGAGAGCCAACCATCCCCTGCTGTACCCTGCTCCTGGCAGCCCAACTCACCTCCTCAATGGACCAGGAGCAAGAAGGGAGATGAGAGTTAGAAAAATATTCTTTTGGAAAACAAAAGAAAACAAAACAACAACAACACAAAGCAAAACATGTTTTGACATTTGTCCCTTGTTGCACGTGCTGCCATTCCACCATGCAATCACAGCACCACCCCAGAGCCTGTCTGTGTGTTACTGCACTCGTGTCTCACACTGTTCTCAGTCTTATTGCACATTTTTGGGGGAGGAGATGCAGGTTAGTTGTCAAAATCATTCCTGTACTGAAAAATGAAGAGAGGAGCTTGAGTGACTTGAAGACAGTGTAGAGGAGGGACTTTTACAACACTGTTTTTCTATCAATTTTAGCTCCATCCTGAACACACTTACCATTACCTAGAATGCACTTCAATAGATGGCAGGTTTCTAATAGAGTTTTTTTAGATCTCCGTATCTTATCTTCATCTTGAAGTACTCAAACAACTTCACACCTAGTCACCTCAGGCCCTGAGGCTTCTCAAGGGAGAGGGCTGCACCCGGATACCTCATCACCCCCAGAGCTGAACAATGGAGAGGTTCAGCCCATGGAAAATTCTGTGTTGGGCAACAGTCCCACCCCACCGAGGTCACAGCAGCTGCACTCCTCCACAGACAGCAGAAGGGGCAGAGCTTTGAACACACAGAACACAGCAAAACTCACTGGGAATGGCACTTTTAACAGGATTTGCCTTTCTTCCTACTTTTTTCTTGCCCCTAGCAGAGTACAGTGCCCAGTGGGCTCCAACCCTTGGCTTGATGGCAGCATGTGTCCTAGGGTTCAACCACTTTTGTTGGGGCTTGAAGAGGAGTTCTTTCTCAGTAATTACTCATAGCAAAAACAATCTGCAGAGTCAGCTTTGTCAGTGACAGTCCTGAAGGGTTGTCAGCCCCTCCTAGGTCACCTGGTGTATAAAGCATCATAACACATGGTATAATAAAAAAAAAAATTTAAACCAGATTTTAAAAAACCACCATCCAAGGCCCTGGTTGTATTGTGGGGACTTTGTAATTAAATAACTTCAAGTGAGCGGCCTAGAATATCACACAAAGACCTGAAAAAAAGCCCAACAAAGTGATAAGATCACTTATTAGTGCCAAACTTCTGATTTAATTATATATTCCTGGAGCCCTGTTCTCAAGGGAACTGCTTGCACAACCACATGGTGAAACAAAAGAAGGGATTAGAACCTGTGGGAGAGGAGCTGGAGAATTTGCTCCAATTCACAAAGAAAAGTCTCTGCACTTCTGACTGAAGAGGACTCTGAGATTAAAGTACTGAGAAGGCTGAATACAGGATTTTTTCCTTTTTCTGAGTGATAGGGAGGTAATGAAATACTTGTTATCAACCTGAGCTGGACAGTCTGACACTGTGCCTCTCTCATTAAGAAGTTAATATTCCCACTGGGGACAGGGAGCACCAGGAGGGCAGTGTGCCCTCGAGTCACCATCCCTCAATTGTCCTTTTTTTCCAGGTAAGGCCCTTCAGACTTCATCTGTCTCCACACTTTGCTTTATCCCAAATGCCAGGCTCAAGCTGGCTGGATGGGGAAGGCTGGGCTAGAACCAGCTCAGCTCACAGGAGGGTGACACAAGGGAGAAGGGCTTTACTCCACGTTTTGTGGCCACGCATTTGGATTGTTGGCAATGACTGAGGAGAGGAGCCCACACTGAACTGTCACTTTTGCAGAGGAGCCACCTGATCTGTCCTTGACAAAACTTGTAATTGAGCAGTTAGCTGTGATAAACATCTCACTCCTGCCCACACACCGAGCCTGTTTTGAAACCTCTTTGTTTTGCCCTTGTAACATTTCTTCCATGCTTTCCTTTTCTTCCTCTGTTATCATTTCCGAAATTCTGTTCAAGACATATCTTTTGCCATCTTCCTTATCAAAAGCCCGATTTATTTGGCCTCTCTCATACATGTTTCTTCTTGACTGGTTCACTTAACCAGCTCCCAGTGGTGACATTGCCATTGCCCCTTATGGAAGCACCCTCACTGCTGAATGCTGTTTTCACACCTTCAAATTTGCAGGACTTGTTCCTCATGAACCCCACAGAGAAATTAAATTAAATTGAGCTCTTTAAAGCCACCATATCCAAATTCACAAACCTACAAAGATTCAGCAAAACCTTCAACACGCTCTCCCAACAAACACCACCAGGCTCCCACCCTGCCATGCTGTTGGAACCCACAGCCAAAAGGGAAATGACCCAAAAAAGTTTCTGTTGTCCTTTACCCTCCACTTTTGCCCAATTTCATCATGACAGCAGAACAAATGAGCTCAGACAGTGTCTGCTGCCCCCAGGAGCTGGTCCACAACACCACTGCAGGCATGGCAGCTGATGGGAGCCAGCAGTCAGCTTTCACACAAGTGAAATCCTGCAATACACAGAGATGTTGTGCACTTAAAAGCTGAGCACTTAATTACCTTCAGGCTCCTCAGTCACCGCACAGCAAACCACAGCAGGTTTTCTCCCAAAATTTGGAAGGCTCTAAAGGTAAAGAGGATCATTACAAGGGGGTTTAAGCAGTCATCAATCATTCTTAAGGACCAAGGACTTAAAAGCTGTTCAAGATGGGATCACAGGTCCAGAGCCTGAGCACACTCAGGAGGAGGCACTTGCCAGCAGGAGCATCACAGCTCGGTCTGGTCACTCCCCAGGGCAAAGGCGGCCCCAGCACTGCACAGATAATTCTCTGCCTGTCCAAGATAATCCTATCCAAAGCAATCATCTGTTAAACAACTGGAGAGAGGCCAGCCCACACACTGCAGATCCAAACCTGAATGTTCCCACAACCTGAGGAAAGAGCTCGGGATCAGGAAATGTTTTGAGAAAAAGACGAATCACATGAGAAGTGAGAAGAGCACTGAACTGCTCTCCAAAGGCAGTGGCCAAGCTACTGTTTATTCAAGAGATGCATCTAAGCTTTGCAAAAAATGTTGTTTGCATGTGGGGCAGACCCTCCTCCCAAGGAGCAGCCCAGGGCAGTCCATGGAGCTGAGCACAGTGTGGTACCTGGGCACGGTGCTCCCATTCCTGCACTGGCAGGGTGGGGCAATGTGTGCCAGCCTGTCTGGGTACCACAACACCAGGGAAGATTTTCCTGCTCCATCACCAGTCCCAAAAGTAGCTCAGCACAGTTTTTTACCCCACCCTGAGCCCTCCACCCATCCGTGCAGGGATTTGGGCCAAAGGCTCCCAAAATGGACCCCAGTGCAGATTGACCCTGGAAATATCCCCCAACACACCCCTCTATGAGGAACCTTTTGGGTGGCTGTTTGGCTATTTAAAGGAAAAATCCCATGTTATGACAAACAGACAGTTTTCCCCATTTATTAAATGCTCATAATTTGTTTTAATGGTTTCTCTAAACAAGCAGACTTTTTTTCTCAGCTCTTTGAGCTTTTAAATGACACAACTGTTATGTTAAAAGGGAGAAGGGTGATGATTTCCATTTGGAGCAGGGTGGGGGTGGCCAGCAGGCAGAGGGACAGCTGCAGCCCGTCGGACCTGGCTCTCCTCCACGCAGATATTTGGTTTTGTTTGCACCATTGCAGAGGCCTGGGTCTGTCCTGCCCTCAGCACCAGCTGTGGCTTTGGTCACCAGCACACAGATGGTGGCTGCTCCTCTGTGTCCAGCAGGGACACATCCTGGCATCCACAGTGCTGCAGCCAGGCAGAGTCATCCTTTTCCTGCATGGAACCCGTGGAAGATGGGAAATGTCCCTTAAAACCTGTGTGAGATTCTCTGGGCTCTAACCAAGCCAGCATCTTTGGCTAATGCCAACCTCTACTTGCAGCTGGGGAGAACCAGTATGAAAATCAGACACTCTCTATATTTTCAACTTACAGTGAATATTAGAAAGCTGTTGGCATGCTTGGCTCCCTGCATAGGAAGTATGGCCAACAGAGATTGTATGGAAATCAATGAATTATACAAAATAGCATTAACTGTAATAATGATGAACATTGAAAATACTGCTACATCAGCCACAAGTGGCAAACCAGATGAACAAGCTGCACTTGCTTTTCCTTTACATAAAAATTTCATCTCTTCACGAGAAGACTCCCAGCCACTGGTGCCAACTGGAGGAATCTTTCCACTCACCCATTTCCCTCAAGCTCTCCTCCGTGTGTGTCTGCAGATCCCTCTCCTCTCTGGAGCAAAAACCAGAAGAGAAGACAGAACTATTTAGTGTGCACAAACCCCAGAAATTATTTTTTTCAGGAAACTCCTTTGGATAGCAAACACCTGACTCAGGATTTTCAAAAGCAGTAGAGCGGGTTGGGTTATCTGATCACCCACAGGTATTTGGGTGGCTTCTGCTGTGAGTATTTCCTTCATATGTACATAATCCTCAGGAAGTATGGAGCTATACAGCCAGGGGATGAATTCCAAAGAATAGACATGAAAGAAACAGCATGTCATTCTCATTTACAGAGCAGAAAACAGGAGGTTCTTCCTGTCCCAAACTTTGTAAAAATTAATGCCAGCTTGAAGCTCCAGATGGTAAAGCAAAGGATGCACTGACCCACTGGAGAGCTGATCACCCTGCTCCTTGCTTTCTTTTTTTCTTCTTTTGCCTCTAGTTGTTGTTTTTCAAAACTCTCAAATGTTTGTACAAACTTCCATCTTGGAAGCCCAGCAGAATAAACAAGAGTATACACAAGGCAAGAAAAGCCAGCAGACGGGAAAGAGATTTCTTTTTTTTCAGTTTATGGGTGTAACCATTGTAACTGTTGAAAATATGCACAAAAAATAGCTATAAACCACACACAGGAGTCATTAAAATTTTCCACCTATCCATACCAACAGCTCAGGTATTCATTCAAAATAGTCCCTAGAAAAATTCACAGTGAGTCCTTATAAAACACTTAGGAAGCCATTAAGCCTAGATTCAGAGGAGCGAGCATTTTTCACAGCCAAAGGTGTCCTTCCAAAACTATCCAGGATTGGAACAAATTGATAAGGTATCCCAAAAACATCCCCTCTGAACTCACTCTTTGTCTTGGAATACAAGGGAAAAGAGCTCTGGGTGCTCTGGGTGCTTCTCTGGTGCTCAGAGGGGAGCACCCAGATGCTAAAAGGTAGATCCTGCATTAAATTAAGTCCCAGAGCTGTCTGGGGGTTGCCATAGGCTTGAGAGAGCAAGGACTGGCTGAACAACAAGAATTCAGTTTGGAAAAAAAAAAAAAAAAAGAAAGAAAAGAAAAGCCAAAGTCCAAGCTTCAGCAATGAGTCCTGTTCCAAACTGACACAAAACTAAAATCTTTCTCTGAACAGCCCTGAGGAAAGTCTGATGTGCTGGGAAAACTCTCATACAGAGGATCTTCAGCTCACAGCTACACCACCAGGCAATGCTTGTGTTTCCTAGTAGGCCACACAGAGCAAGTGCATGAACAAGGAGGTTTGGCAGACAAGTGTAGCCCCTGCCAGGGTGTTGAGCCTCCTGGCCTTTGTATGCTTTAGAAGAGATGCTACTCTACTCCAAGAGACCTTTCCCAGTGCAAGCTGCATTAAAAAAAAATCTTTAAAAAAAATAAGACAAAAACCCCAAACAAATAAAAAAAGAAAACTTCCTGATTCAACTCGGTGCTGTACTCCAAATTTTAAAACATTCATATAAAACCCCACTCCCAACCAGCTGGAGAGGTTTTACAGGCCATATACATCCAGAAATGCAACCTCTGCAAGCTCCTTCCACAGATGCACCTCTGGCCACAGTGGGGATCTGCTGAGCCTCCACAGTCTTTTTCTGCTCCCCAACACCCTTGAATGCACCTGCAGGAGCAGCTTCCCTGGCTTCTCCTGTCCCTCAGTCTTTGAGAGGAGCTGCCTGGGTGGCTGGGGTGCAGTGGGACACCCTGGGGTAACCACAGGCTACACCACGGGCATCTCTGTGCCCAACCTCATTCTCTGGGCCAGTGGCCAGACCTTCCTATGAAAAAGAAATGAGACATTTTTGCCAAGAGAGTTTCCAGTCTGCAATCCAAGCAGGTCCTCTTGTGTCCTGGGGCACTTACAATTATGGAAGCTTCCTATTTGTAGACGTGGTGCATGAGGACATGGCCCCGTGGTGGACTTGGCAGCTTTAGATTCAAATTTGGATTCAATCATTTTAATCATTTCCAAACTAAATGACTGTGATTTCCAGCATGTAACTCAAGAGCACCAACTGCAGAAGACCACATGCCTATGAATTTTGCCCACTTTTGACACAAGTGAACACCACCAGGCTTCTGATCTTACACCTCCCTACCTGCACAACATGGACAGAGCACTCACATGACTGAGAGACACAAGCAAAAACAATAATTACCTCCCTTGCCAGCATCTGTTTGGATAATGTAAGTGCCATGAGCCCAAACCAAAATACCATGGATAATCTTGACTCTACTGAAGTCAGTGGAAATGTTACCCTTAGTTTCAACAGGCCCAGGGTTTTACCCACCTTCTACACAATCCAATGGCTTCATAACCAGTCTTCTACCCATTCACAGAATCCAGAGTCCCAAATGAAAGAAAATTCACCTCTTTTCCTGGCATCCCAATGTCTGGCGTATTTACAGGTTGCAGTGCACACAGATGCTCTGCACCATTCTTCAGCTAAATTAAATCAAATTTACAGTAGTCCTATTTGGAGACAAACTGTGATAGACCAGCTTTGAGCAGCTTATGAACAAACCAAAACAAAGAAGCTCAGCACTCCTCAGAAGAGAAAGAGTCCTTTGCAACACTACAGGCACCAACCAGTAGTTAAACTGGAATCAAAGCTAATCCCTGGATTTCTAGCCTCACATGGTTATTAGGGTAGACACTAAAGTTTAGTAGAGCAGCCTGTATGTGATACAGCTGGAGTGACATGCCTAAGATTAGCATTTCAAATTATGAATTGTGATTGCATCCAGTTCTGAATTTCCTGTAAATTACAAGTAGAAGAGATAGCAAAAGAGATAACACCAGTGCAGTGGGAAAGCCAAGATCACTGTGTGGACAAGAAAATGGTATTTTAGTCAGCAACCAATGTAGAGACATAGAGATTACCCAAATGATCAATTTAAATCAAGTGTATTTTGAAAGACAGTGGTTTATAGAGCCATATTCACAAATGTACTTCTTTTTTTTTTTTTTTTTTAATTCCAGAAACAAGAGGTATTACTGCAAAAGAACCAGCTTGGGATTTGGGATGCTATTAGTCCCAGCTCTGCTATTGTCTTACATGGCCTTAGTGCATGTCATTTTAGGATGCAGGCTCCCAAGGGACTGCCAGGAATTCTGTGTCCTGATCCCATGGGCTTTCATGGGCCATGAGTGTAACTCCCCAAGATTGCCTGAAAACCTGAAACTTCAATAAGGCACCCATGAAAATGAGAAAAATATTTCCATGTTCCCTATATGCAATGCCTGACTTTATGCTACTGATGCCTCATTATTTCTGAGCTGAGAACATTTCCCTTCTAAACCAAATAACTGTGCATAATAATAAACCAGTAATTGCACAAACAAATAAAGGTTAATCAATATTGCAGACCTTGGAATCAGATTGTCCTTTCCTCTGTGTTTGGACAATGCCTGGCACAATGGGATTCCAGACCTAATTGTGGCCTTGGGGCACAACAGCCAGGGCAGTAAAACCAGCCATGATTTCTTGCAGTGATCATCCCATTCCGAGCCCCACATTTCTTTCCAACATTTTAGTAAGAAAAAGAAAAGGCAAGGATCTAAATTTATTCTGTGCTTAGAAAATGTTGTGTGACTTTTGGCTGGTTTGTGCCTCCCCTTGAATTAGCCTCACAGAGAAACTCAATTCTGGTCACAGACATTCACCAAAAAAAAAAACAAAAACAAACAGCAGTGGAATATTCGGGTTGAAAGCCCAAATTAATCTGTGGTGTAATTGCAAGCCCTCCTGAGCTTTCTGCTCACACTGCCAGATGGGATGCAAATACTTCAGTGTTTTTGCCTGGCATAACTCAATTCTCAAACTGGATTTCAAAAATGGCATTGAGCTGGTTGTGCCATCATTGGTCTTTGTGGTGATTGGGATATTTCTGGTGCTTGTGTGAAAATGCCCTCCTAATGCTGGCCACGGGTCAGCTCAGCCAGCACGCAGGGAAAAGGCTGAGGCTCCTTCCAGGAGAAATGAGTTTCCTCCTCCTTCCCCCTCTCCAAGTACAGGGTGAGTTTTTTGACATGTGAAAAAAAAAAAAAATGGGACCAAAACCCTGCATGAGCAAAAATCATTGTTCGTGCAAAATTATGAGAGTAACTTCTACAGGCCAGCTGAAAACAAGAGAAATATTTACAGCATTTGCAGATGCCAGAGCCTAAAAACCAGGAATCATAAATTGGCTTTCTAGCAAGGAGGTCCACAGGCTGCTGCAGCTGACACCTCCAGCTCCTTTTAGGTCAGGCACATCTCTGTTCATTCCACACTTCTGACAACCACTCCTTTGGCAAAGCTGACTCAGTATTTATTGGGATAACCCGGGTGAGACAGACAAATCTATCATTTTTGGACCAATTTGTCTGCTCTGTGATCAAAGATGTTTAGATGTCATTAAGACTTTGGAACATTATTATTTTTGAGACAAGATAAATGTCACAGATACCAAGTTGCTGGATGATTTAATGGTTAAATTCTTTTTTTTTTTGTCTCCACCCATTCCACAAGATTTTTGGATTGCCTCCAAACTGAGTTCATTCCAAAGTGTTCCCTCATTTTAGTTCTGTCCTTCTGCAGAGGAGTGCACATCCCAAACCTAACAAAGGATTTGGCAAAAATCACTCTCCTTGTTTAACATACTTACAGAAACTATAGGCTAGATCTGACTACATACAGCATGTTTATGCAAACTTATTTTGTAGAGGAACTTGAAAACATTAATGTCTTTTCTCTTTGCCAGTCCCATTTCAGTCCCAGTGCTTTTCTGAATACATTTCATGTTGCTTTTTAAACAATTATATGAATTATCTGGCTTTCAGTCTTTTCTACAAGGGAAAAAAATAAAAGGAAAATATTTGTATTTGGCCTAATGTGTTCTCATCAAAGTCAGTGACTGAGAGTCAAGAGACCATTACCTGACAAATTAATTGTCTGGAAAGTAATCCTGATCCCCATCTTCTTCCCTTACACTGCATCAGAATGGAGGGGCTTCTCTCATCCCATCAGCTATCAGCAGATTCCATATGATACCACACAGTATTTTGCAAAAGTAAAAAAATCACACTATATAAAGCTATTTTTGCTTTGCAGCTTTTATTGGCCTGTAAAATATTTTTACATTTATTACGCTTTTAATGAGAACTCCTAGAACCAAGGCTGGTGTAAATAATGAAAACAACACCAGTAAATGTCCCCATAAACCTCGCACCAAGCCTTTGATGCTAATTTGCAGGCCAGGCGTCCCTTCCCTCCTCCCGCCACCTTCCGCAGCGGGGCAATACCCGAGTCAAAATGCAAGAGATCCCAGAGGAAAAGCATCCCGCAGGGCTTCTCCCTGCCCATATCCCAGAGCAAAGGCATCCCCAGGGCTGCTGCTCCCTGCCCATATCCCAGAGAGAGGAGAGGCATCCCCAGGGCTGCTGCTCCCTGCCCATATCCCAGAGAGAGGAGAGGCATCCCCAGGGCTGCTGCTCCCTGCCCATATCCCAGAGAGAGGAGAGGCATCCCCAGGGCTGCTGCTCCCTGCCCATATCCCAGAGAGAGGAGAGGCATCCCCAGGGCTGCTGCTCCCTGCCCATATCCCAGAGAGAGGAGAGGCATCCCCAGGGCTGCTGCTCCCTGCCCATATCCCAGAGAGAGGAGAGGCATCCCCAGGGCTGCTGCTCCCTGCCCATATCCCAGAGGAAGGACATTCCCAGGGCTGCTGCTCCCTGCCCATATCCCAGAGAGAGGAGAGGCATCCCCAGGGCTGCTGCTCCGTGCCCATATCCCAGAGGAAGGGCATCCCCAGGGCTGCTGCTCCCTGCCCGTATCCCAGAGGAGGCATCCCCAGGGCTGCTGCTCCCTGCCCATATCCCAGAGAGAGGAGAGGCATCCCCAGGGCTGCTGCTCCCTGCCCATATCCCAGAGGAAGGACATTCCCAGGGCTGCTGCTCCCTGCCCATATCCCAGAGAGAGGAGAGGCATCCCCAGGGCTGCTGCTCCGTGCCCATATCCCAGAGGAAGGGCATCCCCAGGGCTGCTGCTCCGTGCCCGTATCCCAGAGAGAGGAGAGGCATTCCCAGGGCATTCCCAGGGGTGCTGCTCCGTGCCCGGAGCTGCCGAGCCCCGGCTGAGCAGGGACCGCGCTGCCCCCTGCACCCCCCGCCGCAGCATCCCTCCGTCAGCTCTGCTGCTCCCCTGGGGCTGGACACGGGCTCTCCTTGTGTCACTTGCTGACTCATTTAATTAACATCCTGAGACATGCCGGAAAACCTTGGAAGCACCTTTACAATTCCCAGAAGCTTGGCAGCAGCCTTTACAAATCCCAGCATTTCTGGCTTAGATGACACCACCCAATTCCCAGGGGAATGCAGTGGAACTGGTCCCTCACTCTCTCTCTCTGACACTCTGATTTCTTTATGTAGGTGGGACCTGGAGACAGCACCAAAAACCACTTCAAGGGTCCAGTTTGGCAGCAAAATTCGAGCTTACAGCTGGTGCACACGCGAAATGCAAGAAGTGATTGTCCTGTACCACCTCCCATCTCAGGCTACACACGGGTGCTTCTCCAAACACCTGAAAATTAACTGAGTCCCATCACACCCCAAGATCATGATGCACAGGACAGAAAGAGAGCACAGCCAGGTTGTGGCTTGAGAACAGAAAACACCTTGAATTACCAGGACACAGGGCTGGACCTTGAACTGACTTCTAGTTCTGTGCTTAAACCCCTTTAACATCTCCTTTATTCTCTCCTGCAAGCCTAACAACAGCATTGCTGTATTTTGGGTTAAATGCAATAGAAAACAGCACAAAGCCTGCTGATGGAAGACAGGTCAATGGCAGCACATGATGCACAGTGTGTTGCAGCAGAGTGGCCTGCAGTGCTGCAGTTTTGGTGATTTGTTTCCTGTCTCAGGCACTTTCCATCTGGGTTTGACACTGCCCTGTGGACCCTCCCTTCAGCACCTCCAATTCAACACACACAGATCAATTCTGGCACAGGGACTGACGGCTTCAAAAGCAAAAAATCACAACCCAGGGGCTGTGTCTCCTTTTCCCACCGTGGGACATCCTTCCTGAAGCCATGAAGAAATGCAGGACTGCTGCAGCTTTTTTCTCCAGCCCTGGCTCCCAGGCTGCTGCTGCTCACAGATGGTTAGAGATGGCTGGCTGCAGCAACTGAAACTCAAATTCCAGCTCCTACCAGAACTATCATTTCTGTGTGCTATCAGTTACAAATGGCACACTGGTTTTTCCTTTGCTATTTAATCCTCTCAATTCCAGGGCCAGATCCCATAAAAATTCCTTCCAGTATCTGCATCACAGAAACACACCCAAACCTTAACAAATCACTTTGTGCAGGGCTTACCAGCCCTGCCTGCTGCAAAGGGCTGTGCTCCTTCCAGGTTGGGTCTGTAGATCATTTTTCTCCCCCCAGCTTTCCTATGACATTTCAACTGGAGTTTTCTCAGTTCCCATCCTAAAACACTTTGTGCCAGAACGATGCTCATTCAATTTAAATCAATGCATCCCACCCACATCAGCTGGATTCCACTAGGAAATTAAATAAAAGAGCTTTGGATTAGACTAAATTCATATTTCAGTTTTTGCTTGGGATTCTCCTAGGCAGGAACAGTACCTTCATCACATTTCTTAGCTGGAACTAATGACTGTTCATTCATGAACTTTGCAAAATGTCATGTAATAAAGGAAATAGTAAAAAGTTATGGTAATGCACCATGATAAGTCATATTATCTGGAAAAAAGCAAACACACACGAGAGCTTCAAGTACACAACCATGGAACATGGTGTTTCACAGCCTCTGGGAAATGAAGGAAAAGGAGAAAAACCATCAGTGTCCATGAGGATGACTCAGGACATAAGATGAGCAATGTGGCATTGTGACTTTCCCTACAAGCAAACTGAAGATGTCACTGAGCCCCACGGAGCACTGCCCTTACAAAACATTTCATTGAGGCTTCTCATCACAGACACCCCACCTGATGCTCCCACCTTCAGAACAGGAGAAAAAAACTTTTTTATACCAAGTTAAAAACCCTTGCATTAAGGTTTTGGTTTTGGGGGTTTTTTTTTGTTTGTTTTGTTTTGTTTTGTAGTACAAAAATACCCATCAGTACCTTTTTTCCCCAAATTTCAGCGGGGAAAGTGCCATTCCCACAAACCAAGACATGAAAATGCAAAGGGGTTTCACATTGCCTGGCCCAAACCCAGCCAGAGCGGGCCAGAGGCAAGGAGAGAGCCTTTCCTCCACCAGATGTGTCCAATAAGGGGCAACCTAAAACTCAGCCCTGATGGGATCCAAGTTCACCCTTAAGCAGTGGCAGCGTGAACCATCGGGAACGGGAATGCTGCTGCTCTTGCCACATCAATCAAACCCAGCTGAGAGATCAAAACCTTCAGCAGGACCAGATGGCTGCATGTGGGCACACAGTGCACGTGCTGGCCGTGCAGGCAGCCCCCATGCAGCTCCTGCAGCACTGCAGATGCAAGGAAAATTATTTATTCCTGCAACCTCCCCGAGTCCGGGCTGTCTGTGGGGACAGGAAAGCTGCCACAGAGAAAACACTGCACATGCCAGCCAACAGGATAAAAACATGCAATGCAAGTACAGAGGGATGTACTGCACCCATGAATATCTGCACAAACAGTTCAGAAATGTCCTTTCCTCACACGTTCCCAGCAAGAAAAATCCTCAAGGAGGGCATTGGCACTGGATCTCACAGCACCCCTCTTCCCATGGCACATTCAAGAAGCCTCTGGCTGATCCTCTGAGTCATGTGGGGTTGGGAAAAAGCTGGCATCTTCAGGGATATTTATATTCCTTATTCCCTGGGTTGGTGCCTATGTCACACAGTCTGAAAATGTGCCATAAACACATCCAAGGAAAGAGCTGTGACATTGTGGAATGTGGAAAACTAATTAATATAAAAGCAATAAATAAGACAGGTAACCCAAGCATATAAACCAGCAGGTAACTTCTGGATGGCAAATTTAGTTGCATGCATTTCCTCAACCTGGCAAGGGCCAGTGGCACCCAGGGAAGGTGGAGAGACCCTGTCTGTGCTGAAAGCTGCCTGGTGCTGTGCCACCCCTGCCCCCTGGCAGCGTGTGTGGGGCTGGTCCTCACCAGGGTCATGCACCCCGCAATAATTCTGAGAGAATGACACCAAGAATGACACACAGACCTGTCCCTGCCCTCCCTGGATGTGTCTCTCTTTTGACTGTGCTGCACAGCAAGGAGGGAGCTGCAGGCACAGGGATGGATGGCTCTGGGCAGAGGAGGGACAACCTCCCAGGACAGACAGCTGGTGCCAAAGTGCCCAGCCAGCCAAGCTGCCCTGCTGAAGAGCTGCAGGGCACAGTGGGGGCACTCACAGGCAGCCTGATTTCAGCAGTCTGATGCCACTGGAAAAGCCCTTTCTGGGAAATGCAAGATGTATGGAGAGCTCAGCCTCTGCCAGGGACCAGCAGGGACACGGGTGCCTCACACAGCATGGTTTTGTCACAGGAGGTGACAAGCAGGCTCACATAACCCCTGGCTGCTCCCCAAAGATGGGTTGGAGGAGCTCACAGGCCTTTGTGATAGCTGTAAAGCACCATCAGTGTCTAGTTCACTGTGTGCCAGACACTGTGCAGCTTTTTTAGAAATAAATATAAACATGATCTTTAAGGAACAGGCAAGAATTCATGGAGAGCATGGGGATGGCATTGATTTACTCACAGTTGAAATTTCAATTCAGATTGATTTCCATTAAACATGCCAAAGAATATGGGGGGGTTTATGGTTTTTTCCTGAAAATAAGATCTCCATGTCATGTGAGATCTAGGAATTCACCAAGAAAAAGGAATAACTATGCTTCAGAGATTTTTACTTCACATTTTATCTTGAAGCTATTTAACCTGTTATACACAGGAACTGCTTCAAACTTTATTTCTTTTTTACTACTTTCTTCAGAAGGCTGTTTAAGAAAAGCAAAGGACACTTAAGGAATGAGGAATCTTTTCTAACTCTTAAATGATACTAAAAAGAAAATGGAATAAATTGACCCATATCCTTTTATTCACACTACATGTGAACAAAAAACTTGTACAGGAGCCCTAGAATCCAGCCCATACCTGTCTGCTAGAAGAGCATCTCACTTATTTACCCACTTTCTGTACTTCAACCACAGTAAAAAAATACCAAAATTTCCACACAAAGCTCTCTGCAGTCCTGGAGAGCTGATGCTTGCTCAGGAGAAAAATAAGTAAATTAATTTTAAAAAGCATTTTTTGTTTTGGTTTGGTTTTTGTTTTTGTTTTTTTTTAAGCACATCCTCAGTCTGCCATTTCCAGATATCTTTGGGCTTGGGGAGTCATTCTTACGTTGCAATGCCAAGGGTGACAAGCTGAAAAGTTTGGGACAGGGCTTGGAGAGATGAAAACCAGTAGCAGTTTCACCAAATGCAATTGGGTACCAAGACTGAGGGATAATTTTTTGCCAAAGGAATGCTGCCTCACCTGCAAAATGCCATCCCTGCCCTGGGAAGTGAGCCCTGGAGCAGAGCAGCAGCACCACCCTCCCTTCCTTCCCAGCAGAGCTGCACAGGAGGGACCCTGGTCCTGGGGCCATCACAGTTTGTTTCTGGGTGCTGGTGGCTTTTTTCTGCCTAAGAAAGAGCAGATTTGTTCTTGTTCTTGATTCTGGAGCAAGGAGTATGTGCAATTTCCCACCCTCCAGCAGAGCCTAAGATTGAACACGGAAAATCCATGGTTCAACAGCTCTGAAAAACATTCATTTAGAGGGAGAAGAAGGCTCTTTCTAGAATAGAAATTCATCCCTACATTTTACCTTATTATTCAAGAAAAAATTCTGATTTATGCTTAATTCAAACCTGCCAGCACTCCCCCAAAGCCACATCATCTCCAGGTCCCACTCCTTAGTGCAGCCACTGCAGGCTGAAAACCCAAGCCATGTCCCAGCAGCCTTTTTTCTCAGCTGCTTTACAAACATTTGCCATACATCATTGATTGCACTTACCACAGCCCTGTGTGCTCATTTCTTAAACCAGTGCCAAAGTCATGTGCAGGGGAACTCCAGGCAGGCAGGTACAGGAATACAGAGCTTCCTGCTTGTCTAGAATTCTGCTTTTCACACTGAATTCCCATCCATTGCACCTTGTTCTCAATTTCCAGGACCAGTCTTTGCTCTGAGACATGCTGAATATCCATATGGTACAAATATACTTAGTGGAGAACCATAACACATCTTAATTATCAACACCACCACCTCAGGAGGACACAGCCAAGTTTATGGTAAGATTCCACTGCAGCATTAAACACAGATAGCTCCTGTACAGCAGGAAAGGAAGAGAAAATGGGTAGGAACCAAGTAATTTAATCTAAAGCACATTATCTGATTGAAAAAATCTGTTTCTTCAGCAGCTCTTTGGGCACAGGTTAAGTTAATGAAAAGAAGGCTTGCAGAGTCCATGTGTGACTCTTTAGGTGACAGTAATCAAGGCGAGGTGCATTTCCTGGGGATTGGGAGCCAGCTGAGAGGAGCTGTGGTGCCTGGGGTCATTAAGCACAGCCAGGCAGTTACCCACTGCACCACTGCCACTAGTGCCAATACCCTCGGCAGAAAACAGAGCCCTGTCCAGCTCAGAGCAGGAGAATCCTGGGGATTTGGCCCCTTCTGCATCATTCATGGAGTTCATGGGATGTCAGGAAGCTGTGGGCAAACCTGGGTGACAAAGCAAACCACACCACCGGTGCTTCCTGCAGAGTGTAGTGACAACACGGTTTGCAAAGCTGGGGTTTTCACCAAAAAAAGCAGTTTGCCACACTGAGGAATCTGTAAACATCCTTTTATTTCCCTGTAGCCACTGGGAAAGGGCGTTTGCTTTCGCTGTCCTACAGCCAGAATGACGTGGTTTGTTCATCCCTGAGTTTGTTCCCTTAAAGGAGTGCTGTAAGATCTTTCAGGAATGGTTTAGGAGAGGCAGCGACTGCTAATTTAACTATGCTTTTTTAGTAAATACCAGAGTAAATAGACATAAATGTACACAGTGTTTAAATAGCAACAGCCCTAAGGCATAAGTAAATCATCTTTATCCTCTTTTAACTAAATGGTTTCTGAGGGGTCGGGAGGGTTTTACACATAAATATGTATCTCAACAAATATTCAGCAGAACCCTTTGAATTTATGTCCTGCTTATGCAAAGAGAAAAAGGAGCCTTCCAATTCCCAAGGCCTTCGGAGATGAAAGGAGGGGCGAGCACAGGGTTGCCCAGAAGGAAAGGTGCACTTGGCACAGGAGATAAATGTGCTCTCTGGTCCCAGCACGGGTCCCACGGGGACCAGGGACCTGCCAGGGATGGGCACAGCGGGATGGCTCCTCACCACGGGGTGTGAACCGTGCCCAACTGCAGATGCTATCAGCACTTGTACTCCTCTCTATCAGTGTGAAATCTAACGTGATTCACAGCCCAAACATCACTCTTCAGGCTATAATTAAGCAGAAGTCTTGTTGCTGGTTTGCAATCTGATTTTAGGAAGGGGAGTGATGAGACCGTGGTTGGAGTTTCCAAGTGGCTTTGATGGGAGCGTATTCGCATCACATAATCGCATCCTAAAACTGCAGGAACAGCTTCTTAAACCCCCAAGGCCATTTACACTGAACCTTATTCATCTTTCACCGTGTTTGTATTTATCTTTAGAAAGTAAAATGATGCTTCAAAAACAAAATTATAATGACTAGTACTTAAGCAACCCATTTGATCCTGCAACCTCCCCAAGCGTTTTCCTGACTCCCACCACTCCCAGCCCAGACTCCTGAGGCATGAAGAGGTGCAGCATCTTCTGCTCTGCAGAGGGGTGCTGGTGCCACCCTGTGATCCAGCCCCAGCTTGGGCATCTCTAGTAAAAATATCTCTGCACATCTACAGGTTTTCACCAGCTCTTCAAAGTGTCTCTCTGCATTTCCTCCCCCGCTCCTCCCCCTTCACTTCCCTGGGGAAGCTTTTTGGGGAAATGGTGAGATTTTGAAGGAGAAATGTTTTTAAGGAAAAAACACCATGAGGATGTTTGGAAGAGGACAAAGGTCATCTGACAGTAAGCCTTATTTCTGTCCTGCAAAGATGAAGTTGCCACAAGTCTGTGGTTTCCTAGAGGGTGCAGCATGTCTCACCTCTGCCAAAGGAAGGCCACTCTCACATGCATCCCAAGTCTAAGGACACTGGTTTCTCTCTCCTTAAATTATCAAGCAACACCAATGGCCAGGATCAGGGCAGGAAGATGTTAAACAGATGCTGAACCCCCAGTGAACCCTGTTGCAGAGTGAAGTCCTTCAAGTGCACATGGTGCCAAGAAGGAAGGAACGAAGAAAACATCCCAACAGAAGGACTGATATGATGTGAAGCCCCATCAAATCTAAAAGTCTTCACAAACATGAAGGGCACATGGAGATTTAAAAATGTGGCTGCAAGCAAAAAGGAAGAGAGGTGAAAGGGATCTTTGTCTTGGGCAATCCCTGGCTCCAGAGCACTTTGTGTTTACCAGCCCTGTTGCATGCAGTCTCTAGCCTTGTCCCACAAAATCTGAGTGCAGCCCAGTGGCCCCTTAAAACTCCTGGTGTGAATTATCTGTCCTTCAGGAAAGCCTACTGATAAATCAGTCACTGGAACCCATTTTCTTTCTGGTGCTCAGTAATTGTTACAGTCTCTCCCTATGCCTGTGATGGCTGGGTTTCTCATTAGCAATCTCAGCGAGTTGAAAGATGTGTAAACAGGTGTAGCTACAGAATTTCCTACTGGGTACACATCTGAGGAGGCTCCAAAGCATAAATTACTCTTTCTAAAGTCAGTTTTAAATCATGCTCACTAACAGTCATCTCCTGCCCTTGATCATTGCTCCTAGGATGGCAATAGGAGTCTCACATATGGTTTGAGTGAAGCAGGAGCCCTTCAATGGCTCCACATCCACCTGTTTCAGATTGTGTCATAGGTATGTGCTTAAGTATTTCATTAACATTTCCTTTTTTTTAATACTAACCCAAGCCATGCTAACTCTACACATGCATCTGGGAGTTTGCAGCAGAAATGCAACTTGCACCCAAACCTGATGCATTCCAGAGGCAACAGAGTGAAGCTGGCGGGTGAGCAAGGCAGCCCTGAAATATTCCTCCTGAGAACAGGATGTTTTCTCCTACTTAAATGAAATGAAAACTCTGTGGATGAATGATGTACAGTTTTAAAGATACAGCCCTAAATGCACAGGTTTGGAAAATCACCATTCCCCCCGTGAGACACACACTCAGCTCAAGGCTCACAGCTGCATTCCAAGGCCATATCCATGTCACTGCCTTTCCTCATCAAAGCAGAACTGCACCCCACTTCCTTTATTTTGTGAGCTGGGAGGGTCCTTGCTGTTTCACAATTGCTTTAGGAAAACCAGTGCAGTACCTGTGATGGAAAGAGCCACCCATCCCTGTGCCTTTGTTCCACCAGCAATGTTACCCTGCAGCACAGCTCCAAAGGCTGGCTGGGAGCTGAACAGGTCTTAGCATGTTTTTTCATCTCATTTTTTCTGTCTCCTTTCAGTTGGAAGCTCAACTGTCAAGATTAAACCATCCACCTGTGTGGCATACCCCAGCATGGCTGAACTTGATAGATCTGCACAGTTGGATTCTGCAGCAAAGATCACAGATCTGAGACATACACATTGAGAATAGTCTACTATTCTCCACTCCTCCCCCCACAAAAGAAAAACCCAAACCCAAACATGTGTTTTTCCTAGTGGTGCTTTCTTTTTAAGGTATCTCCTGTCAACAGGAAATTCTCAAAGGGAAACCTTTGAAAAACTAGATTGCTGTTGTCATCTCATGTCTTATGCAGAGCTTATTGCAGCAATTGAGGCCAGAAATGTGTAAAAAATTATTTGCAATGAGGAAAAAAAGCCAGCTATGCAAGACACAGGTAGGGTGTTCCAAGTGTGAAACCTCCAAGCACAGTTTGGAAATACTGAAGAGCTCTGCAGAAAAAGGAGCAGAAATGCAGGAATGGTGCAGGGTGTAACACCAGGCTGTGCTGCAGGGGAGCCCGGAGGTGAAGGAGGTTCAGGCCTCTGCACAGATGATCTCGTGCTTATGAATTTTAGAGTAAGACATCCACCTGTACACTGCTGCATGGGAAAACATGACAGAAATGACACAAACTGCTCAAGGACCTTAAACCCCTCCTGAGAGGAACCTTAACGTTCAGCCTTTTTAGGCCTGGAGTAACGTGTATTTAGCAGCATTAGCACCTCCACAAGGTGTTCTCTCCCTGTTGTTCTCAGTGTTGTTACTGCACCACCTGCTATTTAGTTTTAGTTGTAAAACCTGGTGCATTCAAGCCCACCTTCAAACCTGTGTTATGCTCCATGGCATTGAGTTCTGTATCCATTCTCCTTTCCATTCCTCAAACCAGGCTGCTGCCCCTTTATCTTTGATTCTTACCTCATCTGTTGAACAAATGTCATAGCCACAGTTATTAGAAATATTTGAACCTGACAGCTGCAAATACTCAGAGGCAACTATATGTGCAGAGAACTATAATTAGGAGCATTTAATTTTGTTTTTAAATCACTGAGATCCAGCACTGGAATCTCTGCAGACAGTGTGACTTAGAGAGCTTTACGGTCATTTATTTTTCATGTATGAAAGGATAACTAATACACCCTGCCTACAATGACATATATTGTATTGCACAATTTTGCTTCACCCAAACTCAGACCTGGATACATCCACTCATACCAGCTTCAGCAGTGATACCACACTGAGTGCAGCAGTCAAAAATTACCCCCGAGTGAGCAGAAAATACAGGCTTGGGCTGAAAAAAATTAGTGCATAATAATTACTGAGTGATTGCTGCAGGGTACACTAAAATCATCGGCTCAGATCTCTAATGTTGCCTAAAGTAGGTGTCTCTCATCACTCCTGTCTTATGGAGGGTCAAGGAACAAAAATACCCCTTTTGCTGAAGGCAAAGAGATGAAGTGTGAGTCTACAAGCCCCAGCCTCACATCTCATTATTTCAAGCAGTTCAGAGTTCCTTGGTATTGACAGTAAATAAAAGTTTCTGATTTGTTGCACTTCCTGCAGTTTGATTTCTCCAACTGGATGCAGCCTTCTCCAGAGCTTCAGACCACCACCCCACCACCCTGTCTGTACAGAACACATCCAGGGAATTTGTTATTTTCCCTTCTCCTACAGCCAAAGAAGCAGCAGACATGCTCAGAGCAGACCCCCCCATATAGCCCATCTTCAAATAATTCAAATCAAACTTAGGAGTAGATCTCAGCTTTCTCTCCCAGTTCAACACATTCTTCTCTTTGCTGTTTTCTGAGGAATCCCTTCAGATCTAGGATAACACAAGTAAATATCATCTCTGTTTCTCCATTCATGACTGATGTAGCTATGTGGGTTGTGTAACGTTGCTTTGGGTTTCTAATTGTGACATCAATTCACTTATTTGAAGAGAATACAGTTGAAGTAATAAAATGAAAAAGACAAAGAAGCAGCAGCCTATAAAACCATTATACCCTAGTCATTTTATTGATAAGGATTAGGAGAAATAGCAGGAAGACAGAGAAGGAATAATATTTAGTTCAGATAATAAAATTATATTAGCTGCCGTATTCATAATGTTAAACAAGACCTGAGGGAAGCTTAACTTGAAAGATTACACAGGTGGATTCTTTTCCTTTGGAGAACATGAAAGATTATTGTAAATGTCTTTTTACACAGCTGTCTCTTCAAACACAGTCACAAGAAATTAGCCAAAGGCCCATTTTTCACATGGTCTGACACACACAGCAGTGTGGGGATGGAGCCCTTCCTGCTGCCTCTGCTCAGAGCAGGGCTGGGGGATGCTATTCTAGCACATCAAAAGTTTGAGGGCTTGTGTTGTACCCACTCCTTGCCCCTGTCCTGCATCCCAGGGCTCAGGCACCACAGTTTGGGGCTCATAGGGCACCACAGGCTCACCCAGCTGTGGGGATCATGTACTGATGGACAGGCTCAGGGGATAAATGTGTAATGATATATTAAAATAAATCATGTACTTACTGCTCTTGGAACAGACACTTGGGTTCTACAGGCAACCAGGTAATACCTGCAGGCTGGGATCTTCCTTTCCCAGAAAAAAGGAGCACCTGTGAATAAAGCACAAATGAGAGGGAGAAAACAAGTCTCCACATCCTCACAAAGATGCTGCTGTTGCTGGCTACCAGGGGGTTTAATTCATTTAACAATCCAATCCTGGTTGAAGTTGGCAGCTTGCCCCCAGAGACTCGCTGCTTAACCCACTTGTTTGGGACCATTTTCTGTTAAAATGCTCCAGAGGAGCTCTCTTTAGGTGCTCTGGTCCTTGGTTTAAAAGTTGCTCAGTGCCTGCAAGCTTGGCAAGCAAACAAGTCTCACTTAATCTGAGAGATTTTGCTTACAATTTAAAAAATAAGGTGGGGAAAAATAGCTTTTCTGTCCTAGGAACAGGAGGCATTCCCAAATAGTCCTTTCTCTGGGCTTGGGAATTTGTTTTGATTTTTACCTTGATGTTCACTCACTTTAAGCACAAAGATCCAAGGCCTATATGAGAGCAATAACCATTCCAAGACATTTACAAATGACCCTCTTAACTGTTTATGAGACATTATCTGAGGTAAAGCAGAGTAGGAGAAATAAACTTGAAGTAGGAAGAGCTGGCTCGCCTCCCAGATGGAGCATGATAAAGCACCAGTGTCAGTGTTTCCTCTCAGTTTTATGGCAGCCTTTAACTGCTGGGTGTTTAGGATTTTTTATCAGAAAACAGAAAGAAGAAGGAATGGATCCAAAGCAAAGAGCTTTTCACAAACAATATTCTCCAAATGACTTTATGTGAGCAGATACTGCGTTATCTGGCTATCAAGATAACACCATTTCTTTTTTTACTTGCCACAACAGCCTGCTGCTCAGATTCCCAGTCCTGGGATGTAAGAGGAATTCCTGAGCACAGCAATAAATTTTCAAAGGGATCTGGATGACCCCACTGCTTCTTTCCTATTAGAAAATATCCTGAACAAAGTTAATCTCTGGTCAGATTTACCTCATTAAATTGATTTCTATTGTCTCTCTTATACAGTGTGTTAGTTTTTGGTTCCCATATTTAGAAAAGCTCTCTGGATTTTGTTCATGTCCCACAAAAGTTTAATGAATGGCCCTTCACGGAACCATGGGAATGGAATACATTTTTTACACAGAAAACTCTCCTGGAAGTTGAAATTGCATGAAAACTACCTCACTTCTACTTTTTCTTAGCCCAATGCAGAAATAAACTTGAATCACAATTTTTACTGCCCCTTCAAAACATTTTCAGTGCTACTTTGAGGAAAGAAAAAAGAGTAAACCTCAGTTGTTCCAGTTTGTTCAAATTTTGAAATGTAAGTTATAAATCAGAGCACCCATGCTGGGTTTGGAGGAAAGGTAAACAGAAATGGAGGGCTCTCTACAGGGATTTTTGCTTTTAACCATCTGCTTTAGGCAGCTCCTCAGCAAGGAAGAGCCTAAAATGTGCAACAGGGCTCCAAATAAAAAAAAAAATGAACCAGTGGCACTTGGTTCTGAAAGCACACCCTAATTTGCTATTAAAAGAAAAGACAGTGTGGGCCCACATTTACAAAGCTGGTGGTTGGATCTTGACTCCTCTCTATTGCTCACTCCTTGGTTGTGAATTAGTAAAGCCATCCATTGACACCATCCTCTGGAAATGTCTCTCATTTTCTCAGGCTGAAGCTGAAATCAGTTCATGAGGACAGAAGAGCTGAGGAAACTGCATGTCTCAGCACCCATGGAGTCAATCTTTGGATTCTGTATCACTGTATCTGGATTTCTGTATCACTGGATTTCTGTATCACTCTTCCAAGTCCAAGGAAAACTCATCCTCATCTCTCTGACTGCTGCTGTTCTTGTCCCTCATTGATTGATTCACTTTAGCTCCCTCACACCGAGCTCCTGCTCAGAGCCTAAAGAGGAAACCATTTCTCTTTGAGAGTTTACCTGAAGATAAAGCACATCCTGGGCTGTCAGAACACACAAGGAGCTGCAGGATGGCAGAGCCAACCTTTCCCAGGTCATTAACTCTCAGTTGCTCTGCTGTGACACAGCCCCACTGCTGATGCTTGTCCTTCCCTGGGGTAACCCACACCCCTGAGAGCAGCATCCCTGCTGGTTTCCAGCAGGACAGCTGAGCTCAGGCTGTGATGGAGCAGCTTTGTTCCAGCTCTGTGGGGCTGCAAGGAGGGAGCTGTGTGCTCTGGTGAGGCCCAGGCTGCCCTGGGGGGGACACACACAGAGCCCACCCAGCCATGGGGCTGGGATGCCCCACGGTCCCTGTCCCTGACAGGCAGGCAGAGCTGCTGCTCCAGCCAGGCACCAGATGCTGGAAATCCTGGATAAATATGTAAAATCTCCTGATTCCAGGGGTATAAAATTTCCATTTAAAAAAAAAAAAAAAAAAAAAAAAGACGTGTCCAGGGAAACCACGCAACAGCCTGAACTTCGAGCTTTCAGTTCCAGGGATTTCAGAAAGCCCTGAATCAAAATTTCCACTAACACCATTTAAAAATATACCCTCCCCAGCCAGCAGGAACCCAAGTGAAGAGCTAGGAATTACTTGAGTCCACAGCAAGGCACAAAAACCTCGTAGCTAGGTCCTGAAGGATCAGGATGGTTTTAGGGATCAAAGAGAGAAAAGTTATGCCACTCCTGCAGAGATGGGATTTCCCTGCAGAGATATGGTCCTGCAGGATTTCTCATTTCCCCCTAAGCACAACCTCTTAACCACACCACACATTTTAACTCACTCCAGTTTCTCTCACATTGAACTAGAGTTGGTCTAAGTCTTATTACAGCACTACTCAGGCACATACAGCATGTTTGACCATGTTTTTCTTTTTTGTTTTCACCTTCTAGTTGCATTTTTCTCCAGATGAGAATGAAGTTCATGGAAAATGCTCATGTGAGCCACCTATTAAACTGAAATTACTAGAAAATGTCATTTATTGAACACCTTTTAGGTGCAAAGGAATAAGTGGTTTTTCCAAGTCCAGCCATCCAGTAAGAGGTTAAGAACCAAATTTCTCTAAGAATTTAAATTGCAATTCTGCTGCCCTCATTCTTTACTGGTAGAATAAAACAGCATCCAAGTGTGAGGCAGGCAATAAATCCT
The DNA here is from genome assembly GCA_013389925.1 of Aegithalos caudatus. Taxonomy (NCBI): domain Eukaryota; kingdom Metazoa; phylum Chordata; class Aves; order Passeriformes; family Aegithalidae; genus Aegithalos; species Aegithalos caudatus. The sequence continues at coordinate 764,834 of WEIU01010807.1, read as the reverse complement.
TATACTTAGCACAATTCCACTCCAAGCAAACCCCAAGATCTGCACTACTCGTGAGTACAGCCTAATGGCTGCAAACATTATTTTAAGCATGTTAGCACATCTCCACTGTAAAAACTACTTTATTTGAGATCTGTGGGTCTGCTCTGAGCAGGCTGATGCCTCTGTAAAAGCTGTCACACTGCCCAGAGCCCATTGCTTGGGTACCAAAGGCACAATGCTCTGTTAATGCAGCCCTGAGCCCAGGATAACTCATTTGGAGGAGCAACACAGTGCCTGCTGTGCTCCCTTTGCCCTGCTGGAGCTTGTGTAGCTCTGGTTTGAGGGTATCTGCACCACAAACCTCTGCCCAGACCAGATGTCTTTCCCAGGCTAGACATCTTTCCCAACACAAAAAAGTTAACCTCAACAAAAAGGAAAAAATATTGGAAAATCTATTTCACAACATTATATTTTATAATTTTTCATTTACATCATCCAACACAAGGATTTTTAGACATGGAAGTGTTATTTCCCATTTGCCTCTCAGAGGAAAAGGAAAGGAGAGCCCATGATGTTCAATGTGCTGCTCGTGGATTAATGTTGAGAAAAGCAACTTGTAAAATAAAAATGGGGTCTTAAAAATAAAATAGCTTGACGAGGAAATACTTGAGCTGTCTAAAGCAGATTTATTTATACTTTTTGGCAAAGATCACATTTTAATTGGGGTTATTACTCACATGAGCCTGGAACTATATAATATTATCCAATAATAGAGAGAATCTGACACCAAAACATGTCCCAGCACACATTATATTCACATTTGCCAGACATGGAATCCCATAAATTGTTGTCTGATAAAGGTCTGCAGTTCAATGGACAAGACTTTAAACAATTTGCAGGGGATTATGGATTTCGACATACAACATTCAGTCACAGTAATCAGATGGTCTAGTGGGAAAGGGAATCTAGTGGGAAAGGGAATTAAGCCTCCTAAGCAGAGCCTGGCCTGAGGCTCTCAAACTTGGGAACAGCCCCTTCCAAACCTGGGCCATCCTCCACAGGAGCCTGACAGCCTCAGCCATCCAAACCTCCCCTGGAAGGTGAAGCTGACCTAGATGCCTGTGAAGATAAGGCACAAATAATCTTACAGCATCAAAGATCCGAGGCCTGGGATGTGCAATTTACTGTGTGCATGATGCTATTCAGGGACAAAGGAGATGGAGATCTTATGGCAGCTGCTCATGTTTCCCATAAAATTCAAAGCTCACACGAGGAGACTCGGGAGGAAGCAAGGGGTAATTGCAACTTATTTCCCAGGGAAACAGGGACCTGAACTGGAAAAGGATTCAGCAACACCACGGCAGGACCAAAAAGAAGCAATGGGGATGGAAATGCTCCTCAGGGCACAAGCCCAAACAACCAGAACTCCTGAAAGGTTCAGTGAGCTCTGACACAATAGTCACCATCACCATGCTCCCTACCAGGACTGCAGCACATATGGGGCATAGTAGAAAACTTTCTGTTTTTTGTGAAAAGGGAAGATTGGGTAATCCAGAACCAGCACCCAACAGTGCAGAGTGGGACCTGACCCCAGTCAGGGTGCCCCAGGCAATGCCACCTCTCTGCAAGAGACAGGCTCAGCCTCCCTGAGGCACTTCTTTTTCAGGTGATGTCCAAGACTCATAGGAAAAATGTCATGGAACTCTCCATTTTTTCTCATGCTCCTTTTGGTTTAACCTAGGCTGGGTCTTGTGGACCTATTGGCTCCACCAAGGGGGTGGCCATGGGGAAATGGGGACAAACCTCACCTTGGAGAAGCACAAACCCTTGGCAGCCATGCCTACTACAGAAATAAAATCACAGTTCCAGGCAGAAAGGGGCTCAAGCTTTGAGTTCAGTTGTACTGAACCTCTGCTAACAGTCATAATTAGGGACTGCAGATCATTGCCAGGAACATGTGCAAAGGACCCAGTAAAACCCACATGTGTCAAGGTCTGGAATCAAGTCATCATGGAACATTTCAGGAAGGAATGCATTTAATGGGACGAAATGGTAGGAAAGGAATAAAAGCAGGTGTTGCTTTCACACAGGTCCCTGCACATATTGAGGGCAATAAGCCCTCAAATACAGATGAAAAGATGGACCTGGATGTGGAGGTGCACTTGGAAACAAGGACTCTGATCTAACTAACTTAGACAACCTTTGCCTTGGTCCATCATCTATTGTCTTGGAGCTGTAGTGAAGAACAGCAAAACATATCCTTGAATATCTTGAATCTCAGCTGAACACCAAGGTTATACTCAGTTATTTTCAAAATTTCCACAGGATCATTCTTTGTATTTAGCAGCATTAGCAAGTATTGAAAAGAAAGTACAGCACACATTCAGCACTTAAAAGAGTGTGTGCTGAATGTGTGCAACAAGACCAAGCTTTCCAAGTGAACTGAGTGCTGGCAAAATAATCCAGGCTGAGAGCAGTGGGAATTGCTCTGGTCCATTCAGAAAGAGCAGAAGAGCACTACATCAGTAGCACAAACAGCCCTGTACCCCACTGCCAGGAACCTCTGCTGGCCAAGGGGGAAAAGAGAGGCTCAAAAGAAGCCATGCACATGCTTACACTCCATGCTGTGGCAATATCTGGTTCAAGATACTTTAATCTTTTTCATGAGTTAGAAAGCTTAGTACTCACAGGCTGACCTCCCTTTTCTTCTTGGGGATTTATTTCCTTGAAAACAAAGGGAGCCATTGTCTTCAGAGGGACTCTTTGAGCTTCCACAGAGCACAGAGCTGGGCAAATGAGGAATTCCACCCAAGTCCACAGGTTAAAAGTCCAAAAGAGATTGCAAGTCAATGAAAATTGATAAAGCTCAGCTAGGTATGTATCTTCATTTTCTCCAATCTTCTGATCTAAGCAAAGTCAAAGTTCAGTTTTTTGTTCTTCAGGGTAGACTCAAAACATCAGGAATTACACCAAGTAGCCTTGAATTCACATGGAAGGGGAGCTCCTGGTTTTGCACTGCATGATGGCAAGAGCAAAGTAAATGTTAAACAAAAGACACTTTTTTCCAATGGCAAAGTCACCTCCCTCAATTTCTGCTGTTCAGATTGCACTGTGTACACATTTGAATCCTCTGATGTGAGAATTGGTCCTGCTCACTAGGACAGCTCAGATTTGGGTCATGGCAGGGGGCTGAATAAAACAATGAGAAATTGTAGTATATCCTGAGGAAAAGAAAAAACAAACAAACAAAAATGTATCTTTTTATTATCTGATAGTGAAATAATTCTGGCATAAGAGATGCCTGGAAATCCTCTTGACAGCTACCAACAACTCCTACAACAGTTACCACAGAGCATTTTGAAACAGGATATGGTGACATCCACCTCACTGATGGGCTCCCGAGGCAAAAAAAAGGCAAGAAGTGACAGCCCACACCCTCAGCCTGGAGAGCAACTGAATCTGGGGGCTTTGCAGGTGTAAAACCATCACAGGAGATTGACACATTCTCCTCAACTTACCAGAGCTCCATGGAAGCTTTCTGGAGCAAAACTGACACCTGTGTAATTTCTACAGCATCTGTGCTGGGAGTGAGACTATGACAGTATAAAATTAGTGCAAGAGATAGGAGTCAAGCCTCGTAGGTAAAAGCCTTGAAATTCTTGTCTCTGATCCATGTGTCAGCATGAGAAACAAAATGGACAACAAGCATGAAATCCAGCTTTTAGCTACTTTTGGCTAAAAATGTGAATTTATAATAAGGAATACTACATCTATTAAATGATTAATGTAGGTCTTCCAAGTAGTCACACAGATGATGCCACTTGAGAGTTTCTAATACTCCTTGAGATTTTTCATTGGAACTTTAAGTTTTGCTGACAAACGACTCAAACTTTCATGACATAATTGCATTATATAGAGCTGGCACTAAGGAGAGGTGCACACTTCTCAGGCATCCACATGCTTGGACAGGGGTGACCTTAGTCCTGCCTGGGGCAGTGCTGGTCCCCAAGGGAGGGCAGCCAGGAGCTTCCACATCCCTGGTGCTCCCAGCCACTGCCCATCTCCTTCCCTGACTCTTCCTGCTTGGGGCCTGCAGTCAGCCTGGAACAGCCACAGAGCTCATTTCCAAACTGGCTCCAGGACATTACTTCCTCATTGGTGCCATAACAGCAAGGCATTCCTCATGGTGTGCTATTCTTCTTTTTGTGTTTTTTTAACATTATTAATTGTCCCCATTGACAGTTCTAAAGGGTTGGTTGGTTTTTTTCCCCTCTGATAAGACAAACACGTTTGAATCAAACAAGCCTTGACAAATGCTGGAGATACACATTGCACTGAAATAATGAGGGAGCTCTTTAATACAACACCACAATATGTATGGGCAAGTTGTTGCACTGGAGCAGTATGAGCTTGTCAGATCACAGGGAAATGGTATTCATTGAAAGAATAGGTACAAGGAAGAACAACAGAAAGTATTCTGCTGTACAAACATGCAGCTAAGCAAAACATTTGGGGAAAAACAGGACACATGCAACATTGAATCTTTTCTGTACAAAACTGCCTGATGTCAATAAAATTACCCACAATAAATAGAAATATTTCCCTGACAAAGACAAAAGCATAAATTAGGTCTCAAATTTAGTCAGGTCCAGATACATAAAACAGAGAGAATTAAGAGCTGTCAATAGCTGCTGCTTTGCAAACTATAAAGCTGAAATAAGCAAAGAGAAAAGTGACAGCATGGTGGTTTTTAAAATACACAGGCTTACAGCAAATTCAGATAGACATGTACAAAGCTACACTTCCCAAATCACTCACAATTAACTTGTCTGTATTCCTAATAATGTTAATTTGCTAAAATCAGGAAAAGGATAGCGTGACATGTTTGCCTGTGTGTGTGTAACATGGGCAACAGCATTCCCAAAGCACAGGGCAGCGTGACTCACACTGTCAATAGAACTCCCCAACTTCATAATTAAAAGGAGGCACCAGTTTCGTGCTATTCAAAGCATATTTTGAAGGGCAAATGCATTCTGGCCTGCCAGCAGCCCTGCCTGCAGTACAGGGCAGTGTGTGCCAGCTGTGCCCGTGGAGCTGAGCCGTTCCCTGGCTGTGTGACAGGGAGGTGAGACACTGGGAGCCTCCTCTTCCACACCATGCACGAGCAATCCCGAGGAGCTGTGCCTGCCTGGTGCCCTGGCACTGCCCTCTGGCCGTGTGACAGTGACAGCTGGTGATGCACAGCCCTTGGTGGGTGTTGCAGCATGAACAGACTTGCAGGGAGGCTCCTGCCCTCGCTGGAGGGGTTAGCAATGGAAAGCTGTGAGATGGGGCTTTCCAGGGGCACAGCCTGTCTGGGGTTCACACAGATGTGAAATGCAAGGAGCAGTGTCACCATCACCCACGAGAGGTGGCAGCTCTGCTGGAGGGATGTTGGCTGCCCCACTTCAAAGGAGCTGTGTGTTTGTAACCACCCACCCCAAGAGGAGGTCCTGGCAGGAGGAATGGATCTGCCTGAGGGGGCTCCTCTCCAGCACAGTGACCACAGGCTTTAGCCACCCTTAAGCATGTGCAAGTGGTGGCTTGCATTGAGTCCTCCCAGGCTGGTTTGATTGGACCACAGGGCTCCAACCTGATCTGATCCTGCTGGGTTTGTGCCTTTGGGGGGAAGGTCATGCCCTGCCATCACGACCAGGGTGATTCTGATTGTGACCTGGCTGCTGCTGCTCCGAGCCAGGGCTCAACCTCCCCTCCCAGCACAGCTCCCCACTGTCTTCATGCAAGACACAAAAATCTGACCTCCAGACACACTTTCTGGGAGACAGAGATCATCATCCACAGGCTACACAAGATGTGACCTTGCCCTTGGGCATTTGCCTGCTCCAGCCTGTCTCTCCTGTCACTGATAAGGTGCATCTGGATCCTCCTCACATGCTGAAGAAGGAGAAAGGCAAAAATCCTGCTGCTGAGGCTTCCAGTCCAGCACTGGCACAGCAATCCTGGAGGAAAAGGGCTTGCATGGAGGCAGCTGCCCCACTGCCGCCACCCAGGGCTCCCAGTCACCTGCTTGTTCTTGCTCTTGCTCTTGCTGCAGGCACTGCTGGTGAGGGGAAGATGATAGCTGCAACCCAACACAGAAATAATTAACTGCGGGACACCGAGGGGAACATGCCACGATGATCAAGAGCCTGCAGCCTGAGGCAGCCCAGCGTGTCAGGAGAAGGGAGCAGCATCCCTGCGAGAGCTGCCACTCAGAGCTGTAATTTGTAGCGGCTAGGCATCCCACACCGGCCGCCGTCAGGAAACAGCTCCGAGTGGGAATTTACACTGGGAGGAATTAACAGCCCGCCCTGGGCTGCGGGGAGGCGTTTCGGGTTTCAGGGCCGCCGGTGGGTGATGGGAGCCGGGTGTTGCAGAGGGGACAGCGCAGCTCCGAGCATCCCGCCGGGCTCCGGGGAGCGCTGCTGGGCGCTGCCGCTCCGGCTGCGCACCCCGGCACTGTCCCCAGCCTTAACATCCATAACCCCGCAAACAGACACCGGGGGTTAACTCCTCTGCGTGCAAAGAGACTCGAGAAAACGAGATATCGTGATGGTGTCTCTGCAGCAGCTCGGCAAGTGCTGCTGCCCAGGGAAGAAGCGGCTCCTGTCTCTCTTTTCCCTGCGATGGAGAGGAGCTGAGGAAAGTTCTGGAAGAAGAAATGCAAAGCAGGTCAGAAACACTACTGCGCCCAAGAAGACGCAGGAGATGGGACTGGAGCACCAACGACAGCCCAGCCAGGTGATGGGGACCGGTGTGTGTCCTGCAGGACACAAGGACACCCCGCAGGGACAGCCCCTCCGACCCGGCTCTGTGAGGAGCACTCCAGCCAGAGCCCCATGGCACAGCACGGGCAGGGAAAAGGCTGCAAAGAGGTTTGGGGGAAAGCACAGGACCGTGGTAAGGCAGCTGGGACAGAGAGCACAGGCTGAGCTCTGAGGAAAAGAAAGCAGAGCCAAATACACCTCATTCATCTGGGGGATAGCAAAGGGGACGTGATAGAAGCCTAAAAGTATCTGGAGCTTGTAAACATCAAGGAGGGAGAGAAATTATCTGCAGTTGTATAGAGGGCATAATTAAGAGTAATGGGATGAGATTAGGAAAGGAAGGGTTTAGGCTAAATATCAGGAAATATTTCCCAATGATGAAATGTGTTAGGCTGCTGAATAATCCTTCCAGGGGAGACATGGGAGCCCAGCAGTTTAGATGGTTATGACCGGCCATGACTAAAGCCTGGGCTATGTGCTGCCAGGCGTAATGGACAATGTCATTTTTGTCTCTGGCCTCCAAGGTTATTTCCTTTCCATCCCTACAGGAGGAACACCTTATCAAGTAATACGTGCTTTGAACGTGATGCTTCTTTTGTCAGACACAATGAGGCTCCCAGTTCCCAGCCCTGCCAGGAGTGTCACTGCAGTCAGGGGATTAAGGATGCACCCTGCTCTGCTGGTCACACCTTCTGCCTCTAGGGCACAGTCATTTCTCCCAAATTCCAACCAAAACAAATACAACCTGCACTTAAAAAAAAAAATTAAATAAAAAAGCTGGTTTATTTTGCATTGTTTTTCAATATGCAGTTGGATAACATGAAATGTTATAAAAGTAAAACAAATTACCCAAATGAAATGCTGAAAAATAGGGAATGGAAGCATTGCAAGTTTGCAGCAAATTTCCTTGTTCTGCCTTATTTGTCATGAGACAGATCTGGACTATCAGTAGCATCAAACTATTCCTTCAGTCAAATCTAGGAAGCTCCACAAAATCTGTACCTGTCCAGAAAACAGGATTTCTGGTCATTTTCATGGGAGGGTTTCCATTCAGACCTTAATGAGGAAGAGTCAGTCACCCAAACAAGAGGAAGGCAGCACAGAAAAGCCATCCATCGAGGTCTGATTCACTGCATTAACATTTGTAATTAGGGGACTGGAAATGTTCAGCAGCAGCATTCAGTGACAGAACTAGAACAAGATCACCTTTCATAGCTCTTGAGAAAAGCATCAGGTACAATTCCTCAGCCTCAGTGGTGCCAATGGGGTGACAGGGCTGGGACAAGGAATGAGGGGACAGAGACACCAGTTTTTTGAGGACAGGTGTGCTAAAGCTTCAGTCACACCGTGTTTCTCCTGTTTATTTACAGTGGAAGCAGGAGAGCAGCACGGGTCTGAGCTCCAGCATTAAATGGAGATCCCACATGCCGAGCATCGGTGATGAGGCAGTCAGGGAGAAGTGGGATTTCTGAGTTTTTCAGAGCCCCAAGGCAGGGACATGGTGGGAGGAGGAGGACTAGGGAGCTATAATAAATAAACACTCTTTAACACTGGATCACAGTGATAATAATCCATCAAATCCTAAAGGTTTGCCCTGAGCAACTACCCAGTTTATGTACAGTGGGTTACTTCCTTTGTACAAAATCTTTCATGCATCCTTATTTCCCATATACGGTTTCACCTCATGTTATACCTTGTAATCTTGGCTTGTAATGCCAAGTTTAGAGTTATTATATGTCACATAAGGGCTGAAGTTTAAAGAAACCAAACAGCAGCTGAGCTCAGACACACCGTAGCACTGGGAGGAGCGCTCAGAAACGCTGAAGTGAACCTGTGGAATGCTTTCCCCACCTGCAGACTTCAACACCAGCAATTTCTGTATGAGTGAGCCATGACTAAGGACCCCAGCACATCAGGGGGAACAAGAACAGCAACAACTGGAGGTTTCTCATGGCAGAGTATTGGTATGGCCAATGCCAAAAAAGAGCATCAGTCCTGCAGTCGCTGTTGATGAAGGCAATGAGGCTCTCGTGAGGAAGCATATCTAATACTTCAGAGTGTTTTAAAACTATTGCAGATGTAACAGTGTGAAACCAAAGGGTTTTCTGCCCAGGAGGGGCAGGATTGCAGGATGCAGTACCCAGCTGCTCCCTGCATCCCAGCCCACAGACATCCCTCACTGATCCCACTGCACGGCTGAGCTCAGGGCAGCAGCTTCTCCCCCGATCAGATGTGAGTCCCTGCCAGGGGCACAGAGCCAGCCCTGCTGAACCAGAGGTCTTATCCGGTCTGGAGGAGCTGAACTTCCAGTGTTTACTTAGGAATGAAGAGGAATAAACTCTGGTTTTTAAAGCTAAACATCTAAATGCACTCACTAATCTGAAGAGGTACGGTAAGCAACTGTACAAATACACCTTAAATGTTTCTTGGCAATTTTTGCAGTTCACCCAGAAAGATGTGTCATCTTTCAAAACATGAAAATCCAGCTTCCCCAGGTCCACAGGGAAGTGTTCTGCTTTTCTCTTTTGCAGGTACCAAAAAGGTGAAGCAAGAAAATCTGCAGCCAGGTACATCTTCACATAAAAAACCAACCACTGTGAGCAACACAGAGGCAAAAAGGCCTCTGCAAACAGGACATGCAGGTGGATTTTCTCTGCAGGTTGGGAGAAACAGGGTGATTAAGAACCTGACACCCTCATCTGTAGGGCTTGATTTTATGACCAGGAGCCTAAGCCTATGCTTCTCCCCAATAGCCACATGTGATCTTTAAAAAAATATATTTCACTCCAGCCACAGCATTGAAATAGCATTCAAATACATTCTGAAAGGGTTTTTTTTTTTTTTCTTTCTTTTTTTTTTCCCTGAAAACATGGGCAGTTACTGAATTTAATGTTTTGTAGAGCAAAACCACAAGGTTTCACTCAGTCCTCATCTATAATTGTGGTAGACACTAAAAAATCCCTGGAGAGCCCCAGCACACACAGAGCCAGACAAGATCTTCCAAGTTCCTTCCACACACAAATCCTTCTGAATAACAAATATTAATATATAGTAAATAATGATTGCAATACTTAGCACTTTCCACCCATAGATCTCACAGTAATTCACTGAGCTGGATGAATGCCTTTAATTCTCTTGCTCCCAGGCAAACAAGAACTTCTCTTCTGCAAACATTTTCCATGCAGGTGTTTCATTTTAACCTTACACGCAGTTTTGGTGATTATGCTGTGGTCAGCCCAGTCACTGGGAGAGCTCCAGGTTAGTCTTCTTCTGTAAGTGTTCCCCTCAGGAGAGCAAAAATACCAAATGTGTTTTTAACCTACAGACATGGATGATTCATCTGCTTTCTAAGCAGCAAATATTTGCACCCAAACTTGAAATCAGATGGGCTTTTAAGGTCCCTTCCAACCCAAACTATTCTGTGATTCCATGATCCTGTGACCTTTGGCAGAATGGTGCTCTCTGGAGCATGAGGACAGCCAGGATGGGATGGCAGGAGGAATACCATGAGTGCACAGGAGAGATCTCTGAGGAAGCTCCTGAGATGCAAAGTTTTGGGTGTAACAAGATCCAACAGTCCTTTTCATGTGCATCTACCAAATCCACTTTGGGCATCCTCACCTCGGTGCCTTGTTCTGCTGGAAAATACATGAAATACATTTAAAAATACATTAAAATTATGTTTTCTCATATCAGCTCCACTGGACACTCTCAGGCTCCCTCTGGGAGTCGTCTCTCCTTTTTGCTCAACGAATTTAGGAGACCTTGACGATAGGTTTGGCAATTAAAAATCATCTAAATACAGCTACATATGGTAGGCCCATGAATAATGAGATGCATATTTAGAAATTAGGGCAGAGTTGGTTGCATCCTCCCTGGAACCACACAGAAAGTGCAAGTTCCCTCAGAAATGCTGCCTCTATGTAACTTCAGCCTGTGTTTAAGCCCATCTGCAGACCCTGGTGGTGGGATGTGCTGAGCACAGCCAGGGCTAGAAGTGGGAACAGCAGGGGATCCCCCTGGCCCCTGCTCCCTGGGTGACACATGGGAACTCCCAGAACAACAACACTCCACGGCTCAATCCATCCTGGAATTAGGAGGCAATAACTCTTGGTGGGATGGGGGGAAAATATAACAAAATATTAAGCCATCAGTTTTCATTTGTATGAGGCCCTGTGTCTGCTGCCAGAGCTCTCTATTCCATACATAGCTCCTGCCAAATAATGTGCATTTACCTCATTTCCATGCACAGGCCAGCGTGGTCACCTATAAAGATTAATGTTTGGGACCTGTGCACAGACTGGAGATGAGTTTCAGATGGATCATCAGGCACTTAAATAGTTCTAGAACGGCCTTGGAAATCATTAATCTTAATAGATATGGCAATAATAATGTAAGACAGAGAAGGTCCCATGGGGCAGGGGAGGAGGTGGTCCTGGCTCTAAGAAAGTCTTGTTCCATTATTTAACTTCAGGAATCAGGACTGTCTGGGCCAAAGTCCCCTCTCCTTCCTCTCACCTTGGCCCAAAGCCAGTCTCTGGGGAAGAGGGAGGAATAAAGTGCATGCCCAGTGACAGATATGTGTGCTGCACATCTCTGCTCCCAGCATCTCCTCAGGAATGAGCACAAATTTACCTGTGAGTACAAGCTCGGTCCCTGTTACAACCAAAGGAAATTAATTTCAACTAAAGCTAGGCTTGAGTATCTATATTATACCTATGTGGTTGTGGGTTTTTTCCTGACAAAGTCTCAGAAGCTGGTTTGAGTAGATGCCAGGGTCTCACACAGGGACATTCAGATCCAGTGTGGCATTCAGACAGTGGCTGAGCTGACACACTGCTGTGCTGTCAAAGCATAGGTGAATAGCACTAAGCACAACACAGTATTTGGATTACCTGCTGAGGTAACAACTGCCTTGTGAGAGCACAGGAGGCATCTGGGTTAATTTGAAGGTATATGGACCATTTATCACCTTCCTCAAAGTCCATAATGCATGGAAGAGACTGCAATAGGAATATTTGGAACATTGTCTAGACCTTCAGTAACTTCTCCTCAATGCCCAAATCCCCAGTACTCTGCTCTTTGACGGTCAGTCCTCCAACAGATCTCTGGAACATCATTAAATGTGTTGTGATTTCACTGGCAAGTAAACAACTGACCACAAGCTGCAGAATCAAAACTCTTGCAAGTGCAAAGATGAGAAATGCACCAATATTTCATCAGGGGAGATCTACTCCCGTTAACATCTACATTGTATAAGGGAACATCTCCAAATGTCAGTCTGAAGAATCACAAGCAGTTTTATTGGAATAAATGTGGCCTTTCCAGTTGTCACAAACAGAGCTATAATTATTTTTAAAGAGAATTAAGCTAAGTATTACCACCCTCTACAAAACTTTGTTTGTTTGTTTCTGTTTGTTGTGGGTGACCCTTGGTTTGCAGCTTGTTAGCAGCATGTCACCAGGGAATAAACACAACCACACACACAAAAGAAACATCTTTCCCAACATCTTTCAAGGCTCTGGCTGCTGCTAATTGCTGACCCACACAATTGCTGCTTTTTTTGTTGTTGTTGTTGCATAACTGTCACTATTAGTAGTTGGGGATGCATAAATATCATGTGTGTTTATTGCTCAAAGACAGCAATGATGATAAATTCAGTCATTTAAAAGGAGTGAAGGGATTTCCTTGCCACAACAAGTGTTTTCTCTGTTTCTGTCTAACCACAAGGCAGTGATGCACACCTCATTTTTTCCACAAAGGATTTGGGTCCAGTATTATTGATCCAGTCCAGCTGCAAGAGCCTTTCATAAGCATGATCAAAATGCCAATAAACTCTGCTCTTGTATAGCTTCTTCTGTTTGTCCAACACCTTTTCCTGCCTTAACCTGCCCACGTCCTGGCCGGAGGTCAGCACAGTTGGTTGCAGGCACATAAACCTCACACAAAATGCTGGAATCACACCAGGAGACTGGGCAGGGCTGGAAAAAGGACTTCTCCCAGTCCTCATACTTCATTTTCCTTGCATAAACTCATGGACATGTTTTTTAAGTGACAGAGCTGCTCTGCTTTTCCTTCATGATGGACACCTTTTCCATCAGTGATGTCAGGCTGTGGATGAGGTTAGGGAGAAATGGGGACAGCACTGGGTCTCATCCCTCTGCTCTTCCCATAAAACTGAGACGTAGACTTCTTTCAGTGGGGAATAGGAGTGAAGCAGGGAGGGGACTGAAGTTCTGGAAATATTTCCCTGAGTGGATGATCTTGCAGGCCTGACTCACACCAAGGTCCCAGCGGAGTGAATGGGAGGGCTGCTGGATAGAGGGAAAAATTCATTATTGACTCCCTTCCCCCCATATGGTTAGGTCTGTCTTGGGAAGGACAATATTTTCCAAACAATTTGTCATTTCTTCTTCTGAGCTCTCCTTTCCACTTGGCTCTAAAACAAATCTGCGTGCACAGAAAGAAGCTTATTCCTTTACAGTTTGCCTCTTCTGGGAAGTTTAGAAATGTTACAATCCAGTCATGTTCCAAACATTCCAGTTTCTCCCAGAGAAGCAGTGTGGCCTTTTAGACACTATTCCAAGGATGGACTAACAGGGAAGGCTGCAAATAAAGGAATGGGTGAGTTTGGAGAGTCACTTCTTCACTATATTTGGAAATACGGAGAGACATTCTTTAAATGAATGCTCGTAATGGTTTAAAAAAGAAATCGCAAAGGGTTCTTCTGTTTGTGTAGGAACAATCCATGCCATCATCACACAGAATACCATCTTGGCTGGGGAAGCATCCATTTGGAAACTGGCTTGGCTTGGAGATGATTGGATGCTGGTTTGGTTGGCATTGGGAGGTCACCTGGTGATGAGGTGCCCTTCCCTCCCACCCCCTGCAGCACTGGGCACTCCTCGCTGGTGTGTTATTGACACCACTCAATTCATCTGATGTCTTCTCTGGGGGAGAAGCTTTGCAATGACCACCTCTCCTTTTGGAAGCTGAGAAAAGCAGACACTGAGACTAATTAATCCACCTCTGAATCAAGCATGAAGGAAATAACATGATTTAGGCACCTGCTTATACTCACAGCTTCTATTTCCACCTTACCTCAGCTCACTCCTACATCTTGCCTCAAAGCTGCACTTGTTTTTTTAGTACCTGAAGCTTGCTGTTAGTGCTGCTAGTGTTCAGAAACATCTCAGTCCAACTGACCTATGCAGCTGAGGAGCTCAGTTAGGCTTACAACCTATAACACACACTCAGCAAGGATTGTCTCCCAGACTAGGAGAGGTGGAATCTGTGTGTAATCTGCCCTTGCAGCCCAGAATCCACAAGCCAGCCCCCACTTCCCTGCTGGGTGGTCTCTGAACAGTTGTTTGTTTCTCCAGAGGTCTTTTGATCCCCTCTAAAAGGGGGTTCACTCTGAGCTTGTCCCTCCAGAAGGAGTCTCCCAACCTGGGGATATTCCAGCATCCATATCTGATCTTCATGGAGGAAGGATCTTGACAGCCACAACCTGGGCTGAACGTGGGCAGGATGCTCTCAGTATTTTCCCTATTTACCTGCTCATAGCCATGACTCAAATTACTTGAAAACCTTCACAGAATCAGAACCACAGGGTGGGTACAGCAGGAGGGGACCACTGGGGGTCCTCTAGTCCAACCTCCCTGAAGAATTTCTTCAGCACCCGCCCACAGCCCTGGGCAAAGCCTCTCCTGGAGCTGAGTGAGCTGTGCCCTGGTTCTGAGCCATCTGCAAGCCTGGTAGGACACGGGGTGTCTCCCCAGCTTCCCAGGCAGACAGGCAGGCAGCCTGGGAAGCTCCCCTCTGTCCTCAACATGTAAACATCTGCTGCAGGAAGACTTTTCTCCTAATAACACATCATTAAACATTGATTTAAAGACAATCATCTTCCCTCTTTTCAGTTTCACAGCACCTTTAAAACAGCTGTTAGGCTGCAGAGGGGATGATCAGCTGAACAGGAAACACATTGTTAGCTCCCAGCATTAAAACAGTAGAATGCATTAATTTATGAGCTCCTACTCCCTCTCCAAAAGTTTTATTATGTTAATATCACCTTGATGTGCTGGTAGGCCCCAGTGCCAAAGCCTCTTTCACACAGTATGTGCCATCCTAAATTACAGGCTGGGTGCCTCCTGGAACTGCTTTTGGAAAACTGGAGTAAACCAGCGAGCACTCAAGTTAATATTATCTTACAGACTAACAACCAGCTAATGCTCGACATGTGAATCCCATTTACTTCTTCTCTCTATAACAAATGGCAAGTGTGGAACTGGACTGTTCCTGATTTTATGCTATTTATCTTTTTGATCCATTCCACATTCATTGTCCTTAGTTTTCAGCTACAGTTATAGCCTGTGTGTGTACAAGTGTGTGACCTGCTCTACTTAGGAAAGCCCCAGGCACACCTCTGCTGTCGTGTTTGCTTGGTCACTGCCTGAGTTTTGTGTTCTTCTCTTGAGAGGGAAACTTCCAGGGGGCAGGTATGAGAAGTGCAGTGTCTGGAACTCCAGAAGCATCCCTGGAAAAATAAAGCAGATCAAGGGCCTGGGAATGAGCAGTGAGCTCATTGTGCCGGTATCACCCAGGCAAGCACCTCCCGGAGCCCTGCACGCTCCAACCCGGGCAGCCCTGGCTGCTGCCCGCTGCCTCGCCCCGGCTGCTCAGCGCCGTGCGCCCAGCTCCACACCGAGGTCCTGAAACAAGAGAGTATTTCAGCGCGGGGGGACAGTAAAAAAAGAGGCCATTCCTCGTCCCCGTCCCCTCGGACAAAAGCCCCGCCGGGAGGAAATGAAGAGGGCAGGGGCCGCGTAGCCAGGAGCTCGAAGCCGCCCCCCGAGAG
>WEIU01010807.1:687918-733537 GCA_013389925.1 Aegithalos caudatus | reverse complement strand
TAAAAATATTTTTTAAAAATTAAAAAAAAAAAAATCTAAAACCGTAAACGGACCAGAAAACTTTTGCAAGAGACACCGAAATCTGGTACATGGATGAGTTGCAATTTTTTTTCTCTGGATTATGCGGGTTGTATGTGTTTACTTGAACTTGCACAGGAGTCGGTAAGGCGGCCGCTGCCCCGCGGGGAGGGCGGCAGGACGGGACGCCTCGGTGGTAAGAGCTGGTGGGACGGTTCTTGGCCGCTTGTCGCACGGGAAGAGTTTGGTTAATGTTTACCACTGAGAAACAGAATCACACTCGGAAAAAAAAAAAAAAATTTAAAAAGAAAGAAAAAAAAAAAAAAAAAAAAGGTTGGGGGAAGAGGGGAGGGGAAAAAAAAAACAAAACAAAACCCAAATCGCAGAGTAGAATCTGCAGGGGGAAAAATGGTTGAAATATTAGGTATGAAACTATTAAAATAATAATGACAAGGGTCAACCACTTATATAAGGTTATATTTATATCTACCGTTGCATTGTGCAGGATCATTGTCCTTGGCCGTTGAATAAACTGTTTTTAAAATGCATGAATCTTGATGTTTTTTCTTTAGTTGGAAGTTCTAATCCAGTCATTCCTGATACTAAGCAGCTCAAGGTTCCTACCTCTTCATCCTTTCCAAAAGACTGCAGTATCCCCGGTTGTGAGAGAGCACAGAAACCCTTCAGCAATGCAAAAACTGTTCATCTTTTTCCCCATCCAAAATCTTATCCTGATAATGAAATTATCATTCAACTTTATTTAAAGGCAGGGGGTGTTTTTTCTCTTTGAAAAGTAAAACCGAAAACCAACCCCCGTTTTATATAGTCTCGAAAAAAAGACGAAAAATGGTTTGTTATGAAGTGATTTCAGATACTGCATCTCTGCTAGAGAAACAGCGAGCCTCGGCATCTGGAAAGGTTATTAGCAAAGCTGAAAGCGTTCCTTGCTTTTCTAAATGTGAAGGAAAAACAAGGAAGCAAAAATATTCTTAAGGTGTTATTATCTTAAGGTGTTATTATGTAAATATAGATACTTTTACAAGTGCTTGTTGGAAAAATAAAACAACAAACAAAACATGGAAATTATAAATATGATTTTTATTAATACGCATACAAAAGGCATACGAAGTTTAATGGCAGGCATATTTGTTGCTTATTTTTGTCGATACTTATTACCTGTAGATGACAAAGAGACATAAAATGCACACGGTACTTCTTTCCCAGTGTATTTCACACCTGTGGTAAACGTTACGCTGGATGTTTCAATTATGCTGTTGTGGATAAGGATGCAGTATATATATTGTTTTATAAGTTATGTTTTGTGATTTTTTTTTTTTTCAAAATTAAGAGCATGGGAATAAAAAAGAAAACTTAAAAAAAAACCACAAAAACTGAACCGAAACGAAATCTAGAAATGCCTTTAATGTTCTTTTCTGGCTGTGTTTAAGAGAGTGACTAAACAAGGAGAAAAGCAACCTCCTATCCCCCGCCCCGTGGTGGGATTTTGGGGATGCTCCCCTCGCTCCCCCCGGTACTTGCGCCGTCCCCCACCAGGGTCCCGACAGGGAGGGACCCCGTTCCCTGCTCGGGGCAGCCCCGGCAGTGCAAACCCTCCCCGGGTCCGGTTTTATGGCAGACTGTTCCCGCTGTTTGCCGGAGCTGGCAATCCAGCCCTCCTTGCCGCCGCATCCCACCAAATCCCCGCGCTCCGAGCCGCGGGTGGGGTTTTTTCCTCCCCAAAGAATGAATCCCCGCAGCCCCGCTGGCTCGCAGCCCTGGCGCTGCTCCTTCTCCCGCAGCCGCTGCTCCCGTTTCGCTAAGGTGCGTTTTTCTCTCCTCCAAATTCCCCGACATTCTGAATTTTAAAGGCCGTTCAAGAATTTCTCCCTCTCCTTTAAGTTTTTGCAAGCACAAACCCCTCTGATTTCATTGCTATTTATTTACTATTTGATGACTATTCATTAACTATTGCGATTACTATTAAGGTTTTGCCCCAAATGCTCAAACCAATACAAGACATCAGTGGAATATCGGGAGCCGGCGGCAGGAATGGCCATGGCCGCGGCCCTTCGCGGCCCAAACGCGCTCTTTGCGCGGCCGCGGATGGCCCCGTTCCCCGCGGCTTCAGCTCTTTGTGCCCGGGGGCTCCTGCGCCCGGCCGGGGCTGGGGGGCTGCGCAAGGCCTTTGTTCTCAACGCGGGGCTCGGCAGCGCGGATCCCGGTCCCCCCGGCTGCCCCATCCCCGCTGTGGCCACGGGAATGTCACCAGAGCGGCACGAGGAGTGACTTTCCCCCAGATCCCAGGCGGGAGGGGATCTCTCAGCCCTCCGCTGGGATTTTAGCCAGGATTTTAGGTGTTCGTTTTCTCCTTTTCCTGGAGGTAGCACCATTAGTCCTAAATTAGAGGAGAGGCGCTCACGTTTTGCCAAACCCTGCCCCAGGTTTCAGTTGTTGTCGGAGTCCTGAACCACCCAGCCCCTCCCGAAAGTGTCTGCAGGAAAGGGTTTGGGGGGCCAGGGACACGGCCGGCTGTGCTGCTGTCCCCAGCAGGGTCCCCCCGCCCCGGGACTGCACCACGGAAAGCGCATCTGCTGCTGCCGGGCGACATTTGGGCACCTTGACACATTTACGGCTCGGGGAAAGGAAAATTCCAAGGAGACACTGAGCAGAAAGCGGCTCCTTCACCTTTCCTGTGTACTTTTACGGATGTCCTGCTTCCAGCAGCCTTTGGGTCTCCCCCACAACGGGTAGAGCTTGAATTATTCGGGGGTTTGGGGTGTTGGAGGCACGGCTTGGGACTGCCCTGCCCGAGCACGTTTTCTGTAGCCGTGTGCCTCTGGAGGTGCCCAGGTGCGTGCCCGCGCTGGGGGCAGCCGAGGAAAGCTGTCATTTAATGGTTCATTAGTCCCCAAAGTCCCCACGGGGGGGGAGCCAGTATAAAACACCGCTCACCGCCACCCTTCTCACTTTGCTTTTTGAACTCCCCTTGCCGCCGTCTGGCTGGTGGGTGTTTCCACACACCGGAGGCGATGGTTTTCCATCCCTCGCCCTGCACATTCCTGCCGGTGCTTTCCAGCGTGTGAAGCTCAAGCTGGAATTCCTGAAGCCGCATCACTTCCATCTCGCGTGGCTCCGTCCCGGTGGGAGCCTGCCTTCCTGCGGCTGCAGAGAGTCCCCAGACTCCTGCTGCTGATTGCAGGCTTTGTCAGGGCAGGCAGCTCCTTGGAGCCAGAGAAATACCGGACTCGAGTTTTCCATTTGTTCTGGGTGTGCTGGCTTACCTATTAGCATTCCCAAAGCAAAGCTGCCTGGGGAGAGCTCTGCTGGGGTTTGCTGGGAATGCTGCACGGTCCGGAGAGGTCCCAGACCGAGGCAGGAGCTGCTGCACGCTGGAGGCTCCGCTTGCACCAGCCCAGATGAAGTTCACAAATACTTTATGCCTCAGACTGCGCAGTCCGTTCAAGATTAAATGTCTTCTAATAAAAAGCTGTGGTCAGTTTAATTCTAAATTGCATGCTTCTCTTTATCTGTGGCCTGGAACTCAGCAAACTATGCAAAGTCCCATTTAAATTAATGGGATGCTTCAGTACAGATTTTAATGGGGTTTTGTATAATAAAAATAACACCTAGAAATGCCCTAACATTTTGCTGCGATCTTGCAACAAAAGTCAGTGGAACTGGGATAATAAAAATACAGGTTTTATATGAAACCTATGAAAGGTTTGTCATTAACTTCAGTGGCACAATTTCAGGCCTAATTATTTTAGTATATGCTTGTATAAGTAAAATTTTCTTTATCAATTAAATGGGAATCTGTGACTTTTCTGTTTCAGTCTGGCAACTTGTATGTGAAATATTTAGTTTGATGTTATCAAAACAGCCAAAATATACCAACTTATAAACCAGCCCATACACAAAGACTGAGAACAAACAAAAATACAAAACTACACATTCTTTTTGCTGTTTGCCCATCAAACAAAGCTGAGTTGTTACTTCTAAGAAAATACTTCATATCCCTCCTTTAATCTATCCAAGAGAACAGTTCTCTGCTCAGCCTCATAGAAAACAGTAAAAACCTCCTTCAAAGTAAAATATATTTTAATTAACAGAGCTGCAAAATAAAATCCACAGCTATGCAGCAAGCCTCCTCTGCGGCTCACCATTGTGTGAACTGCTTGGGCAAGCTGCTCTTATTAACAAGCTACAGGCTACACTCGGTTCCAAACTGATTAAGCAGTAGGGCTGCAGGCAGATTTTCTATCAAAAATGCTTCAATGGCAGCCAGCCTGTTCTTCTGCAGAATGATGGGGTTTTTTACAGGAAAAAATAATTTGTTTATCCCCAACTCCAATTTCTTTAATGAAGAAAGCATACACACAAAATTTTTATTTACCAAATAACTTCCCGACAAATAAAAAATTCTCATAGGAAATAAAAGAAGAAAAATGAAAGAACATATGTATTTGATTCTTTTCCCCCTTCTTCGCTCAAGTAATATCTTGCAGAAAGCCAGGTAACAACGTTCAGTCTCTGCTAGAGACAAGCAAATTTGCTCACAAGTCTTCCCAGGAGATCAATGGAGCTTGTGCCCAGGGGCAAACCCCAGCGATGTAAATGAGGAGCCGGCTCCTCCCCACACCTCTGCTGATGCAGCCCTACAACCCCGGCAGGCAGCCATTCCTCCCTGGAATGCCATGTAAAACACCACTCGCTCGGGTTGCTAATTCAAGTCTTGCAGAGAAGCTTCAGACCTCCCCCATCACAAAAAAAAATATCTCAGAAAACCTATGTGTTAATATGCAAAACACAAAAATCTGACCTAGTATGAGCAGGGACAAAGTAGTGGCTGTCCCCCAGAAGCACAAAGTAATTTATATTACAGGGTTCAAAGTGATACATGCCTGGGTATAGGAGATTAGGAATGGGATTTTCAAAAGCCCTATGTAAGGAGCAGATTAAAAAAAAAAAATCACTGAATCAGTCCTGGTGTGAGATTTTCCTAGAAGTGAGTTAGGCACCTGGGATTTAGACACTAAGAGTGAGACTTTTAGAGGGATTTAGATGTCTGAAGATACATCTAAGTACACAGTGGGATCTTTGAAAGCACCCAGTACCAGTGTCTACAGGAGGTTTCTGCTCTGGCTCCTTCTGAGGCTCCTCTGACTGCCTGGGTGAAACTGTGAGAACCCAAATCCCTTCCAAAGGCTGGCTCTTGGCATTTGGGCGCCCTCAAAAATTCCCATGCCCTCTCCCCTCCCTTTTCTTTTTTCCCCAGAAAGTCTAGAAAGAGAGTTCACTCTTTTAAGAGCTAATTCAGGAAAGTACTTAAGCACACAAGGAAATTACTGAGTGAAATGCTTCTAGGCATGAGGTGAAGCCCTGATCTCAGGGAGGCCAGCTGGAGATCTGTCACTGGCTGCAGAGCACTGGGGCTGTGGTCCATGGGTAACCACAGCACCCTGCTTCTCTGCTATTAAAGCCTGCAAATTAAAGCTGCTTAAATTTAAGCATAAAGTTAGGCAAGGCACAGAAGGCATTTTGGAGAGTTGTGCTCTGTACAACTGTCCCTGTTTTAAGTCAAATCCCAAATTTAATCTTATGGCCTGACAAAGCAAGACACTCCTCTTTACATTCACAGGGACAGGTTTTGACCCTCTGATGGAAAACCTGGAGAGGCAGATGGGAAGATTGGGGCCCAGCCTGCCTCCCCCTCCCAGGGTCTGTGGAACACAGGCATCAGCCCCCCCTCCCTGCTTCTGTAGAAGGCAGCAGCTTTGGAGAGCATCCCAGAAGTGGGATCAGAAGTGGAGCCTGGGGTTGGAATGTCCTGCACAAATCTCTCTCCACTCACCTATGGACCATGAGCCAGGCAGGGGCTGTCACCTCTGCTGGTCACATTTGCAGGGCTCATCATTTGAAAAAGTCAGAAATTGTCAAATCCATGGTCCTGTCTGCTTTCCTGACCCGGACCCACCTCACTGTTTGTCCCAGCCCCACACACCCCCGAGCTCTGATATCACACACACCCCTGAGCTCTGACATCACACACACCCCCACGCTCTGACATCACACACACCCCCACGCTCTGACATCACACACACCCCCACGCTCTGACATCACACACACCCCCACGCTCTGACATCACACACACCCCCACGCTCTGACATCACACACACCCCCACGCTCTGACATCACACACACCCCCACGCTCTGACATCACACACACCCCCACGCTCTGACATCACACACACCCCCACGCTCTGACATCACACACACCCCCACGCTCTGACATCACACACACCCCCACGCTCTGACATCACACACACCCCCACGCTCTGACATCACACACACCCCCACGCTCTGACATCACACACACCCCCACGCTCTGACATCACACACACCCCCACGCTCTGACATCACACACACCCCCACGCTCTGACATCACACACACCCCCACGCTCTGACATCACACACACCCCCACGCTCTGACATCACACACACCCCCACGCTCTGACATCACACACACCCCCACGCTCTGACATCACACACACCCCCACGCTCTGACATCACACACACCCCCACGCTCTGACATCACACACACCCCCACGCTCTGACATCACACACACCCCCACGCTCTGACATCACACACACCCCCACGCTCTGACATCACACACACCCCCACGCTCTGACATCACACACACCCCCACGCTCTGACATCACACACACCCCCACGCTCTGACATCACACACACCCCCACGCTCTGACATCACACACACCCCCACGCTCTGACATCACACACACCCCCACGCTCTGACATCACACACACCCCCACGCTCTGACATCACACACACCCCCACGCTCTGACATCACACACACCCCCGAGCTCTGATGTCACACACCCCAATCATTCCAGGGCTCCCTGTGCTGTGCCTATTGATGTTTTACATTTCTCCCCCATACACGTCATTCCTCACCTGTCTATCCCATACCAATACCTGTCTACTTCACATCTACCTGGAGATGGGATTTAACCTCTGGTTACATACCTCACTTTGTTCTATATATCTTCATCCATCTGATCTCTGATCTGAAACCATAACTATGAATTGCTTATCTCCATGCACCCTTGGAGCTCTCTGCTATAACTCCTCTAGATGGACATATTTCACTTGTTCATCTCTACCTTGAATCCACTCATTTAGCCCCACTGGCAACAAAACCATGTAACTTTAGAATAAACCTGACAACTCTGACATATTTACCTAATCTTCTTTCTTATGGTTTAACACAATTTAGTATCAGCTAAATAAATATGTATCACATGTTTCTACCTAAGATGCAAGGTTAAGATTAAGTTTGAGACAGGGTTGAGGCTTATGGCTTAGGGTCAAGGTTTGTTGGAATTGGGTGGAGATTGGTTTAGAGTTGGGATATGGTTGGTTCAGCATTTAGGATTATGTTTGGTTTATGGCTGGGTTTGGATGAGGCATGGGTTAGGCACAGGATAGGACTGGTATCAGGGTCAGTGGGAGAT
The DNA here is from genome assembly GCA_013389925.1 of Aegithalos caudatus. Classification (NCBI taxonomy): domain Eukaryota; kingdom Metazoa; phylum Chordata; class Aves; order Passeriformes; family Aegithalidae; genus Aegithalos; species Aegithalos caudatus. The sequence goes on along the minus strand of WEIU01010807.1, from coordinate 725,985 downwards.
CTCAGTTTGTGTTAGGATTAGGCAGTGGATGCAGTTTTAGGTGAAGTCAGGGGTTTGGATTAGTGCTGTGATCAGATACTTTTGGTTTAGATTTGCCTTAGTGCTATGTTAGAATAAGCTTTAAGCTGAGAGTTGTGTTTGTGTCAGAATTTGGAACTGGTGTTAGTTTTAGGATTGATTTGGGAGTCACATGTCAGCCTTGATCATGTAATCTCTCCATGCTTATTTCTTGTGCAAACAGATCTGTTCTCTTTCTGTCCATCTGATTTTCCCTCCTACACAGCCCTGTAGGTGTTCATAGGTGAGTTTCATAACACCTAATAATCCATTTTCCCCATGTTTTCTCATTTACCTGACCTCTTAGCCTATTTTGCATACATTCATGTCTCACACATCTCAACTATCTCACATATACTAATAGCTCTCATCCTTTCTTAGAGCACTAATGTATTCACCCCTTCAGATTTTGCCTGTCATGCCCAAGACATCAATGCAACGCCTGCCACGATTAACAATATTTTTTCAGTTTCTTTTATACATACTCATTAAGGTAGCGCCTGTGACTACTTACCTACCTAATTAATCTGATGCAAATTTCAATTAATCTCTCTGAATTTCCATAGTACATCCCAAACTATATATTTTCATTTCCCTCCTTGTTCCATCCATATTCATTTCTCTTCTTGCTCGTACCCACTCTGATGAGCTTCCTGGTACCCACTCATCTGTATGTGCACCCACATCCTTCTTCATCAATCATCCTGTCCAGGATTTACTCTTCCATTAAACATCTTTCTAATTCCTACCATCAGGCTAGTTTCTCAACACTCCCAGCTCATGAATACTCCTCTGTCTCCTTATCTACCCAATACCTGGTCCAACCTGTTAGCTTGCTAATTGTTCCAAGCTTGGTTTTTTCAGCATAATCTCTTAATTCTGCATGAATTTTATATGTAATATATTTACTACATTACTATTTTACATCACTTCCCCTAAAGTGCTTTTTTGCTTTTTCCCATATCTACTCCCCTCTCCTGTCTGTGCACTTTATTTTTTGTGTGTGTGCATTGACCCCATGCTTTCTCCTCTCCTCTATGTCTTGTACACCCCCTTTTTCACAGTTCTCTGTGTGTTTGCAGGGAGTCTGGATCACCAGATACCCTCTCTATGGGTGCTACTCATCTATTATTCTATTCACTGCTCATCTATTAACTCTGCTATTGTTCTTCTTTTATCTGTTCCTCTCTCTATCTACATTCCCCATAATCAATGCCTCATTCACCCTATCAGCACATTTTTATTGTCATATGTTTATTCCATTCTTCCAGCTATCTTTCCATTCCTCTACCCAGACAACACATATTCTGTCTGCTGTGAACTTATTTCTTTCAATCTATTCTCTTTCTCTCTTGGCCTTTAATTTATTAATTTGTTCTCTATATGTTTATCTAGTCAATATTTCTAGCTAATATGAGCTCATCTGATAATTCAGCCAGTATATACACCCATCTCTTCGTCCCCCCACCCATCTGACTTCCACTCAGCTGAACTAGCCTCAGAATATTCCCAGTATTTCCAGTGGATCACCTTTTCCTTGTTACATCCATTTTCCTGTGTTAGATATGTTAGCACCACTGCTGCTCATGTCACTTAAATTTATGTAGCCAAATATCTCTTTACATACCTAAACATGTCAGCAGCATCAGTTCATGTGTGCATTTGTTCCCTACATTCCACTGTTTTCTACTCTCTCTGTACTTACCTCCTTGCAACCTATTACAGCCACAGACTTACAATACCTGCTTTCCATATTTCAATCCATCCAGATTGCATTTATTCCACTTAAATTCCCAGCCATCCAGCAATTACTTTACCTACCCAGTCCAGCTTTCTTCCATGTTTATGTGTTCCACACCCATAACAACAAACCAATACCTGATACACAGACACCTGTGTTTAACATGGCCATGCTCAGGCTCAGCTATGCTGCAGTCCACTCCATGCATTTTTCTCTGTCAAACTTCTTTCTTTCTTTCCTTCCTTCCCCCTTATCTCACTCTACATTTTCAAATATTTCTGTTTTATAGTGAATCCAGCCAGCCTTTCTTTCTCCCCCATATTCACCCACAGGTTCACCATCAGCCCCCTCACTCCCAGCCCCACCACTCAGCATCCATCCAGCTGCTGGATGAGTTTTCAGCTCACCCAGGCAGGATTTGCTCTAACACAACACATCCCACCTCTATTCCTGACATGCATCAAGAGCACCCCTACCCCTGGCTAGGCCACCCAGTCCATGTCACATGCACAGGCTTTCCCTCCACCATCACAACTTCTGCATTAGAATCAAATTATCCACTCTCTGCAGAGACCCTGTATATCTATCTAATTATGCCAATTATTCTCATTTATCCATCCCCATGTACCTGTGTATCTCTACCCATTTAATTATGTATATTTATCTCAACTGTCCATCAGTTTACACCATAAAATCCAGCAAATAGCACATGGGGCCATTTGATCTGGGTGCCCAGTGCTCTCTCCCTTATCAGACACGAGGTAATTCAGCTCCACATAACTTCAGCATCCTCAGTGACCCAGCCTTGTATCCCAGTGATGGGCACAGGGGTACAGAAAGCAAGAATGGATATTGTCTGAGTAAATGTCAGCTAACCCCACGAACCTCAGAGCAGGAATAACAATCAGTTGTGAACAAGTAGAAGTTTGCTTCTGACCTGTTGTGTGGGTTGAGGCCTAATAAAAGGAAGAAAAGTGCATGTTGGTAACACACAAAATAATCATCTCTGCACTGGTAAAAAGTGTGATTTTCATGGTGTGGGATGTTGTTATCATAATACCAGGGTAAGAGAAGTCATATCAAAGACTCCACCTTAGCTCTCCACTCTTTCTTGTGAGTTTTATTTCCTGTTTTCCTTTGGCACTCGGAATCTTTCCCTGAGGTGAGTCTAAACCTGCCTGCAGCTGTTGTGGGAGAATTTCTATCCAGTAAAGTTGGTGTGTCCTCTTCTACTTCCTAGACATCTTTTTTCCTGCTCAGATTCTGGACCCTGGCCTGGGTTCAAACAGAAGCCTCATAGGGCCAATCTGCATGGCTGAATGGGGAAAAACCTCTGAAGCCCTGAGTTTGGAAGAGTTCAGGCCCAGGAATTTGAATTATCAGGATGTTGTGCCATAGGATTTGGTTTTGAACATTTTGCTGTTATTTTACCTAGCCTCAATTACTCTCCAAAACCAAACCAGTGTCATTTGCTGCCAAAAATATTTAGGATCAGTGAACCATCAGGTGGCAATGACTGACAAAGCAGATTTGGAAGCACATGGAGTTATGCTTCCATGGAAGGAGCTGAGGACGGGGATGCCCCAGGAGCCTTTCCTGAGTCCTTGCAAGCCACACACGTGGCAGGAACTGGGGGAGTGGAGGGCAGGAGTCGGGAAACTCTTGGGAAAGTGTCATAAATACCTCTCGGTATTCCCTGAGATAGCAGAGCCCGTACAGGCACTGCTGCTTGCAATCACCAGCCTCTGTGAGAAATTGTTTGTCTTGGTCTTTGCATTAGGTAAATGCCCAACCCAAAATCACTGATAACAGCAGACACCAAAAAAAAGGGAAAAAAAAAAAAAAGAAAGAAAGAAAAAACAACCCAGAGACAAGGTCTCCTTGGGCCCCCAATCAGCAACAAAGGAGGCAGCAACCAGACAGGCATTTAGTGAACATCTCAAAGCTATCTCCCGTCTGCTGGAGGGGCTTTAAAGGCATCACATTTGTGTGTTTGGCTCAAGCCAAGTGAATTGTAGTCTAAAGCTTTTCCTTGAATTCAAGGCTGTGTTTACTGCAGTCAGGGCGAGGGGAAGGAGGCAACCCCAAAGCCCTCCCTCCTCCTCTTCCCCCACCCTGCAAGCCCCAGGCTTGAAACTTGATTTAAAAAAAAAAATACAAGATTGAATTTCAGTTTGCAGGATTAGGGAGATGACTTTTAGGGGCTGCTTGTTGGAAAAAAAGGAAAGCAAAGCAGCTGGGAGGGATTAGGCTGAGCTGGCGTCTGCACTTTCAACTGATTCAATTTTGCTCCACAAGACATTGTATCTGAGCCTTTCTGGAGACTATTCAAAGCAAATCATTTTCATTTTACCATTTGGTAAGTGATCAGAGTCTATTTTTAGTGTCTTGGAAGCGTCGGGGGTTTTCTCTCTATCCTTTTCTTTTAATTTCTTTTCATTTTTTTTTCTTTCTCCACTTTCTTCCACAATTGAATATCTGCATTTGGGGCATCAAGAACAGGCATGTTTGGAGGGAATGTTTACCACAGCCAGCAGCTTAAATTTATTTTATGCCTCACTTACAGAAGAAAGGGCACCAGAGAAAGAGGTTTGGGCTGGCAGGGCTGTCAAACCACTCTCTCAAAGTCTCCCAGAGCCCAGACTCTGCAGCAGTTTGGGTGTTTTGGGGTGATTCCTTGTGATTTTGGCAGATCCCAGCAGTTGCTGTGGGGCTGTTGGCAGAGGCTGGGGTCCCTGTGCCCAGGAGCTGTGGAGCAATGGGGGGGGTGAGGGGGGATCCAGGATACATTCGAGGGTACAAACTGATTTTCTCCAGCTAATCCCCACCTTCCCCTCCCCCTCCAAGGTTAATTTGACAACTCAGAGGTGTTTTGCAACATCTTTGCTGCCTTGATTGCATTTTTCATCGAAAAAAACAGAACTGGGAAAACCTTCTTGAAAGTAAGAAAAGGAAGAAAAAGCCTCACCACTTGGAAGTAAGACTTTTCCTTTCAGTTTAGAGGCATTTTTCCACATTTTGTTTTTCTCAATATCACTTTACTGCAAACAAAAGAGTTTAAAGAGTGTTTCCTTCCTTCCTTCCTCCCTCCCTCCCTTCCTCCCTTTCTCTCTCTTTCTCTCTCTCTCTCTTTCTCTCTCTCTCTCTTTCTCTCTGTCTCATTCTTGGAGATGTTTGGTCTGGTACCCTTTTACAAAAGCTTCACCCTTTTACAAAAAGGGGCACAGGCTGGGTGAGGGTCTCACAGCATCCTCTGGCCCTCCACAAACACAGCAGCTCCCTTAGACTTTGGGGAGGACAAGGGCTTTTACAAGCAATGGTTAAAATGTTTTCTCTTGCTGGCTTTACCACAGGTTCATTGTGTGCCTTTAGGGCAAGTTATTTATTGTCTTTGCACCTTCTCTTACATAAAACAGAGAACAGAAAATGATAAATGCTGGGGCGTTTTCCACCTCACACTGTATTGCAAAATATCACTTTGATCCAGGAGCACGAGTGCCTTCTCTGCTCCCTAACCCAGAGATGGCAGATAAACAATGCAATATCAAACACTGCATTTCCAAATCAAAAAAAACCCCAACTTTTGGACAAGAGTCCTCCAGGATGAATATTTTTCCTTCTTCTGTTATATTCTCTAGGAGGTTTTTCCTATTAGTGATGTGTATAAAGCATTTGCTTTGTGTAACAGGGTGCAGACTGCACTCCAGATCAGGTGGGTGAGTTTATTCAGTGTAAAACAGAAGAGGGCACTGCCCATCCCTGCAGGGCATCCCTGGCAGTGTGGGGTGTTTTGGAGGGACATGGACCAGCAGCCCTTTGGGACACACAGGGCCACTCACAATGAGCACTTACACTGCAAGATGCAGCTCAAAAGGATGGAGCAAAACAACAAGGAGGAATGTAATAAAACACCCTCCATGCAGGGGGGGAACTGCATGTGAAGCCCTAAGAGCACCAGATCCTGAAAATAAGCTGTGGGTGAAGGCAGGGACCCCATCCCCTGCCATGAGGAGGACCTTCAGGAAGGTTTGGTGAGATGCCTAGGATCAGCTATTCCTTAAAAATGAGGGAAAAGCCTCTCCTGCCTTGTTCTTGCTGTCCTGGGCTGAGCCTGCAGCCTGGCTGGGTGTTTTGGCCACAGCAATCCTCCACCCCAGGCAGCAAGAGCTGAGAGCCACTGTAATAGCAGCAGTCCTTTATTCACAAGCTGGATAAAAAAGGGATCTGCAAGCAGGGGGAGAGAAGGGGGTGGGGGGCAAAATACAACTGATCTTGTAAAAAAGACCCTTTAAAAATACCATACATGAGGGCCCTTGCTCAAGCTTTTTATTTATCAGTCTGCAGTCAGAAGAGGAGAATGCAATAAGTGCGTGGCACACGGGGAACTGGGGGTAGGAGGGTCTCTTCTAATAAAAAAGAATGGACCTGAACAAAGAAAAAGGTTCTGCTAAACCGATGGTGGCAGATGGCATCAGCCCCACCATGTTCCCTTTCAATTGCGGGAAAATATAGTAAAGCAATTTAATGAAAACGCTTAAATAAGCAAACAGTGCAGTTAATTGAACCCATATGCATTAGGAAGGAAATCTAAAGTATACTGATTCATTAAGTTTTATATAACTGTAAACCCCCAGAACCTAAGACAGAGTAAGAAGCCATGATGAAGTGCCAGCTAGAAGGGGACCTTCTACCCAGCTTCACTCCGATCTGTTTTGTTATGACAAGAACAAGTGGTTTTAACAAGTACACCATAAATCAGGAGTGTGCACTCCAGCCTGGAGTCTTCCAGGTACCAAACTCTGCTGCAAACTCACATTCCTTTTCCTCTGGTAGACTTTTTTTTTTTCCAAGACAGAAATAACTGGAACTTCGGTGCTGCCATCTGCAAAGAAAATAAGCAGGGAAGAGCTGGTCCTTGAGGTCTTTATTATATTTTTGTATTCAAGAAAACTTGGTGTTGCATCTGGATGACACTCCCTGAGACACTTTTAACTGGGGGCTACATGTACCTCACACCTGGCTTTGGCAGGTAAAACAAACTCCATTTTTTGGCAGTGAGCATGGCTCCCCAGCTGTGACTTTTGGGAAACAGGATAGACAGAAAGCTGGGACTGGAAAGGCAACTGCCATACCCACAGCTTAAAAACCACCATAAAAAAAATCCAGGGGAGAAAGCAGCTCTGGCACCAATGAAGCAAGTTCAAAAGTTCCCTTTGATTACAAGAAGGGCAGAATTTCAGATCAGGAGATCAGGAAACCTCTGGTTATGTTTGGTTCAGGATTTGCCTTGTGTGATTTGGAACTGGAGGTATTGACTCTGTTAGCTGCTTTCACTGAGTTCTCCCTGGCTCATGAAACAAGATCTGCTCCATTTTCAGAGAAATCTGTTTTACTGCAAATAAAATCCAGCAAGTGATGATGAATGGATCCCAAGGCACAACTGTGAGCTGGGTTTTGGATTTTTCAGCGATGCTGATTCAAAGTGTCATTGCAGTGAGCAAAGACCTTCATCCTCAGTGATGTGGGTCTGAAATGAAGGTGACCTACAGCCAAGAGAAGGGTCTCAAGGTAACTGGAAGGGCATCCAGAGCATCCAGGCTGGTCCTGGAGGTCATCAGTAACCTGTGAGGCCTTTCCCATCCATATTCACCTGCTGTGTACAACTCAGCAAATGGAGGATGTAACAGGAGAAAAAACTACAAAGGCAAAAATTTGCAAAAAATAACTTTTCATTCATAAATGTTGACAATGGAAGCTAAATCATTGCACAGTGCAACTCTTGCTACTCAGGACTTAAAAAAACCCCAACCACTTGAAAATAAGCACAAAGAACGCAGACATCTTTAATGAACATGAAGAACATGATGGAAAATTTTATTGATCAAAAAAACCAATTAAAAAGGCGATAGATTTTGAGGTTGGGTCTTCCTAGAGACCTACAAATATAATGGGCTTTTTGTCTCTCTACAGGTGCTGGCGTGGGGATCCCAAGGGATGGGGAGTGATGGGGACACAGAGGTGCTTGGGGTGACCTCACCCTGACACCCAGAGCCCTTTGGCCATGCAGCAAAATAGAAGCAGCCCCAGTCTGAAGGGAAAAGTTCTGCTGGTAGGTGACTACTGCAGCCCCTGTTTGAATTTCCTGGATGTCAGGCACAGTTAATGTCAGGGAGACAGAGGGAGAGCTGAATTGTTGGCCCCAATTCAACAAGGCACTTAAGCACAAGCTTAACTGTAAGTACGTACTTAAGTCCCTCCTTATATAGCAGAACATATGTTAACACCTCGCTGAAGCCTGGGCTAAGTGCATGCTCAAAGTTAAGCGTCTGCTTAAGAGCTTTGTTGAATCAGGACTGTTGTTTACTTCCAACAATTGATGTCTCCTGGAGTATCCACAGTTCTAGTTGCAAACCTCACGCATCTGTTTTCTCTTAAGATTATTAATAGAGTCATTCTTTAAAAAACACACTTGACAATCTGCAATTGCTGCCTTCAGGAGAGCAGGGGACCAACAAGGCAGGAGCATTTCCATAGAGATGCCTCATGCCCTTCATTTTTCCATTTTATTCGAGGGAGTTTAAAGGAAAGCAACAGTGTTACAAAACAATGTGGAGTCACCAACAATAGAAATGATCTGAATTTAACTTGATTGCAAAAAAATGTGTTTCCAGTTTTAAGAACCATAGAGATTGCTGGAATACAAACTTGTAAATGACAAATTGCTTATGTAAATGTGTGTCAGGTTAGTATATATACATGTAAACCACATAAATATAAAATTGGTCCGATAAATCAAATAGCTACATCAGGAGATCTTGAGCTATGGGACATGGCTTAACTCCACCACCAGGCAGCAGAAGGGACATTTTAGGGAAATTAGGATAACTCACAATTTATGTTTACAGTTATTCCCATTCCCAAGATGATAAGCCCTCAAAGAAATAATGCTCCTGGTTAAAATGGACTGTAATGAGTCCGGGATGTCGGGATGCTCTCAGGACTCAGGTAAGGCACAAAGCAACATTCTGTGTCTCTACTCACTTTTGTTAAGGTTTATTTTCTTTTGTCTGGTTGTTGGGCACCCATCCTGTGCTCTGCTCCCCTTTGGGAACAAGGCTGCTCCCTCTGTTTCTGCAGGCAGATGCCCACATCCCCACGGAGGGGTGGATTTGGGGACCCAGGGAGGCGCTGCCGTGTCCCCAGAGGGGCGGTGCCATCCCAGCTGCAGTTCTGTGCCCAGGGCTCGGGTCTGTCACCAGCTGTCCTGGCCCTGCTGGGTGATTTCCCAGCAATGCTGGAGACTTAGACCACAATAGAAGGAAATCACTAAAGCTGAATTGCTCCAAGTAAGTCCTCAGCAGGGTTTGACTGGTAAATATTTAACAAGGAGAACTCCCTATCCTCTCCTGGTACGTATTAAACTAATACATTTATTTTAACAAGGGAAACGGTTTCCCCAAGCTCCCGCTCAATTTGAGCCCTTGACTTCTACAAAAGCCTCAGTAAGTTTGGCTTCCTGGGGCTCAGTAATTCACTGGGACTAAATGAGAGATGGCTCTGAGCCATGAACTTGGAGTCAGGAGGCGACAGGACCTCCCCAAGGTTGGGGAGAGCTCGGTACTGGGGTTTCCATTCCCACCTGCCTTCAGACTGGTCCAACACTCACCTCAGGACATCCCTGCCACCACCAGGTTCTGACCACTCCAGCCATCCTGGGAGCCAGGCTGACTGTATCCCATCACAGCTTCCATGTGTTGGGAGCAGTTCTCAGGACAAGGTCTCTCCACAGAAGCTTTGCAAAGCACAGGCTCCACCAGCACCCATCCCACACCTCCTCAACCCCCAGTCCTTCCTGCTGCCTCTCCCAGTGCTCACATGGAGCCAGGTGTCATGGCCATGGTGATGCTGGGAGAGAGAGCAGCTCACATTCCTTGTCCCCCAGCCGGTGATGCTGAGGGATTATTTCCCCTTGGCTCTGCTCTTTCCTCCATTCCATGGACAGAGGGGGACTGGCAACCCCCTCTCAGAAGTGCTTTCAGTACCAGTGATCCTCTGAGATGCTCAAAGCCATATTTCCTCAGGAAGCCCTGCTGAGCCATCTCCTCAAGCTTTCTCACCTAAACAGGACACACTCACACACGCAGCTCCACACATGGGAGCTTGGTTCTCCCAGGACCTTCCCACAGGACCTGGGGCTCTGTCCCACTGTGGGCTGTGTCCCTTTGTGCTCCAAGCAGGAAGGTGGTTGCCCAGTGAATGCTGCCTCTGCAAAACATGCCCTGAACAGCCCACAGGACACACCACTGAGGCCACAGCCCACCCACGGGCACCCACAAACTGCAGGGCAGCTTTCCCTGCCATGGCATTGCTGCTGCTGGGGCCCCAGAGATGTCCCTTCCCTCCCAGGCAGTGGAGGCTCCTGGTGCCATCCCAGCTGGCAGAGCCCAGTGCTGCCCTTGTGGGCTGCAGGCAGGCTCTGAGGCTGCTGGACTCTCTCTAGCTCCCTCACTAAGATTTTTTTCAGACTTTCCCTCACGGAAATAAGAATCTCTGAAAGCAACTCCCAACTTTGCATCTTTGCTCCGAGCCATCCCATGACTCCAGCACTTCCACTCTGACTCACGGGTAGAGGGCAGGTCTGAACAACTGTGGCTGTTTCTGCCAAGGCAATTATGACTCCTGGCATCACAGCCCAAAAGTCCCTGGGAAACTTTCCCTGCTCAGCTTACCCTGGTTGCAGTGTGTGAGGTGATGTGTGACATTCCCAGGAGAGATGCAGGCACTTGAGGGAGGAAACAGAAGATGTGAGACCTCGATGCATTGGGAAGAGCTCTCTGGTTCCATAAACCATCTTCTGCACATTTTGGCATCTTTCCCCTGCCTGAAGGATAAGTAGTGCTGGGAGATCCTTTCAGGTGATGCTGTGAGCATAAAACATCCAACAAAACTTGATGTGGTCTGAGCATCTGATTTCTTTTCTCCTGCCACTATGATCTGACATACTTACCCTTTGTCACCACTAAAATGTTTCTCTAAGTACCCCTTACCAAAATATTCCTGTCTGCCTTCATTTCTTCCCATTATTTAATAAATGCCCCTCTTGAAAAGAGGAGGGGCAGACAAGGAATGAGGGGACACAAGGAATGTTTGCAATGTTTACCTTATCCTCACAAGCAAACAGAAAGTCCATCCCTGATCCTATCCCCACCTGTCCCAGCCCACAGCAGGCAGAGAGGTCTCTCCTGCTGCCAACAACATCAGTAGGAAAATCCTTTCCACTCTGCTTTTCTGGGACTGTGATTCCAGCAAGCCTTACAGCAGCTTGGCAGTACAGTAAATAAGAAACAGATTTCCAAGTGTTTTGATTTACCATCTTTTTCTTTGTAGCATCTAAGCCAGGGGCTGAGGACCCGACTCCAGAAAGTCTCCATCCAGATCACCAACCTGCACCCTCAGGCAGTGACCCCAGGGTGAGGCAGGAGCTGGCCTGGGCTCAGCCTGCTGGGACAGTGTCCCAGAGGAGAGCGTGCCACGCAGAGCAGCAGCTCACCAGGCCAACAGAAATCCACATCAGCCTGCTCTGGAGTGCTCAGTTCCAGTGCAAAATGGAAAATTGGACAGAAAAGAAGCCTCTGGAGCACATCCCATGCTGAGGGTGGTAAGCCATGAAACATTCACTGCAGTTGCTTCTGTGCTGGTCTGAGATGTTGTGCTGTTCCTCTCAGCATTGTCCCCAGCTGCACTTTCCCCACACACTCCTTCACACCCGTGACTATTCGAATGACAGGTCTCAAAGTGCTGGGACTGATCCTCCTCCCATGTTAGCATCAGTCCAAGATGACTTCAGTTGGAACAAGCCCTGGTGCATGGGAGTGCAAGAGGAACAAAAATGGCAGGATTCAGGTACTGATCCCTTTCATAACAGAAACCCCATTTTCAGGACATTTCTTAATCTTTTAACTGGACTCTCCACTTGTTGAACTAGGGAAGTTCCCACTGAGTTCAAACCCTTCCCTACAATATTCCTTGAGAAGCCTCCAGGTAACATGACTTTATGTATCAGAGCATGATGATGAGAGTTGTATCAAATACAACATCCATCTGAAGATTACCTCCCGTGCAGAGTGAGGCTGGACTCCACTCAGCAGCACAGTTTTGGAACAAACTTTGAGCCCTTTCTCAAGTCAAATCTCTGTGGGATGTGGTTATGTTGCAGACTAAAGACTGTTTTCCTTGATTCACCCAGGTGATGACTAAGCTCATGAAGCATTCCTCAGACCATGTGTTATTCACAGACCTTTCATCTAACACCTTCTGCCAGCATAGGAAAAAAACTGCAACCTAATGACTGCAGAGGGAAACCTTTTCTCTGTCCATGTCTCATTGTCATGTAACTACAGTGCTCAGGCTCTGGAGCCTTGGAGAAATATGCTGTGACACCTGAAGGAATTCCTCTGGAGAAGACCAGTCACTGGGCTCTATATAAGACCTCCAAACTTTATCCTCATAAATTATTTTTTTCCTTTTGAATACAATACTTCACGCATTGCAGATGTGATTTTTGAATACATCAGAGTCAGTTAATGGGCTCAGATTAGTCCTACCCTGGTTTCAGCCAAAGCCAAAGTGGCAGCAGTAAGAGATGCAGCCTCCAACACCAACATGTCTTTGAGCAGAGCCCTGCTGTCTGCTGTGCAAGGATGACTTGCAAAGTAGGCAGATAAAGTGCTTATGAATTTCATAATGCTGGCACTCAGATGCCATGGTGCAGAGTAATCCCAGGGATCATGGAGGGAGTATTTTGACAGCAGAGCTTCAAAGCAGTGCCTAGATGCTGCAGGAACTGGTGCTGGCATGGATTTATTTCCCAACCATCAATTTCTCTACTATTTTCCTAGCTACTACAGCCATTGTTTTAATCTCAGGTATGAAGGCAGGGCAAAGTGGATCAGAGGCAGTCTGTGCAATGCTAGAGGGGAAAATCCCTGCTTCTTATGCATGTGTGAGCTGGACACACTACAGGGGAGGACCTGGATTTTGTCACCCTCCAAAACCAGGCTCACAGGTGCTTCTCATGCTGCTACCCCTTGTGCAGGCACTTATGAACCTGTTATCTCCTCACAGCAGCACCACAGCTCTGTGTGTGCAGGTGCTGCAGGGTGGTAGGCACAGGCTGGAAAGCAAAAACAGCGTGGGCAGCTTCTGTGAGCAGTCCAGTGGTGTCCAAAATCCAGCCACATACACACAGAGTATGATCACACACCAATAAGACAAAAGAATTATGGTAGGCAGTGCTCTATACTAAATAGGCAAAGCCCTATTGGGTTATAGGACAAAATCAGCATCACCCTGGTGAGTAACTTGGGAAGTAATTAAGAGCAGTTTTATAGGTGCCAGATCCTGCTGAGCAATAGACCAGTAAAACAGTGTCTGAGTCTTCTGAGGGATGGATGTGAGGATGGAACACACAGGCCAGGCTCACTGCAGGGGTGACAGTGCCTGCCCATGCCCACCTCCTGTGACACCTGAAGAGCTCAGGACACTTGACATGGGACCCAATTCCCCTCTCACTCCCACGTTGCACATTTGGGACTGGCTCCACCTGCTTTGGAGCTCATTCACACAAGGTACTAACCCCAAATAAAGGGCCAAAAGGCTGGACCAAAATCTTTAAGCAGTTAAGCTGTGAGACTGCAGTGAAGGAGAGGTGTTCCCAGAGTGGGCATGCCCCGTGTCGCTCTGATCTGATCCCCAAATACCTCCAGGCTGGGCATCCACAAATGGAGGTAACTGGGAAGAGCCGGGGCTTTCCCCAGATGCAGGCTTTGGGTTTGAGCAGTTCAGCCCCAGCAGAATGGGCAGGAGGCTCTTTCCAAGATGCCAAAAGGAAACACAGCAGTGGCACTCCCCAAGCCATTGGGTCCTCGCTCCCTGAATCCTGCAGCCAGCTCTTGGCTGACCCAGCACCAGGGCCTGGGAGCCAGCTCATGTTCCCAGACCAAGGCAACATTTTTATCAGGCCAATTTAAGCCATTAATAATTGTCTGCCCAAACCCTCCCAAGCTTCTAACATTATATAAATAGAAGTGAATTAAAATTATTTTTTTTCCATCATTGTTTGAAATGTGCGATGCTTTTTCTAAACTGCCCCACGAGCAGAAGAGAGAGTGGGGTCTGAAACACTTCCCTGGCCTCCAGCCAGGTCCCAGCAAGTACTTTATATCTCACTTCAAGACAGTCAGAGCAAGGGTTTAAGAGGCTTTAAACACAAACAGCGTTAGGTTAGTTAAGTCCTGCTTTGACCAGTGGCGAGCAATGGAGACATAAACAGATTTCATTTGAACCGGGTTTAATGTAGCTGGGTTTACAGAGCCCCAGCTGATTTGCACATACATCAGAAGTGCTGTGTATTTCGGGTGGCAGCGTGGTCCCAAGGGGAGGCAGCCATCCCCGTAGGTGCCCCGGCGCCGGCGCTGACCCCGTGCACCTCTCAGCGGTCCCCAGCACTCCTTTATCTGCAAAATGGAAAGAGTTGACCTACTTCATAGAGCAAACCTGGAATCAATTAATGTCTAGCCTGCATTTAGGAGAGGCAAAACACTATATAAACATTATGTATCATTTAGCTTCTGAGGAAAAGCCATCGCCTGACAAAAGGGGCCTCTCCTTTCTATTTTGTGAAGTCTGGTTCACACTGGTGCAAGCCTCCTTGACTTTTTTGGCCTGGTCCTAATTTTCACCAGCCCAGATTGCAAGAGACTTCATCTCACAAAGTGCATTGATTTTCCTCATTAACAAGTGGGGGTGTCCTTGCTGAGAACCCCCATTTCTAATCTGTCTGCTCGGAGAGTGTCCCCAGGACAGAGCTGAGGCCAGCATCACGCTGCCTGTTCAGCAGCACAACCTGGCTCCTCCAAGAGCAAAGACATTGTTCAGAGGGCTGCTTCTCACTGCCCTGCCTGCCTGAACAAGGGAGCTGAGCAACATCCCAACACACCACTTCTCTGAGCAACCTGTGCCAGTGCCTCCCCATCTTCACAAGAATTTCCTTCTAATATCTGATGTAAATCTACCCTCCTTAAGCTTAGAGCCATGCCTTCTTGTCCTGTCGCTTCATGCACTTCTAAGCAGCCTCTCTCCATCTCTCTTGTAGCCACTTTAGGCACTGGAAGAGGATCTCAGGTCTCCCTGGTGCCTTCTTTTCTCCAGGCTGAACAACCCCAGCTCTTAGTCCATCGCCAGCTTGGAGGATTTTACCACTCTCTACCTTTTAAGTAGCTACTTGTGATAGTAGCTACTTGCCTGACCCCTGTATTTACCCCGAGTTACTCACCAATGCCATTGTTGCACTCTCCTGTCTCCCTAACATTTTATTTTCAGTTCAAAAATACTTCCAGAGCCATTATGACATGTGTCCCTTCACACTGGTTGTTGTCCTGCAGTCTCCTGCCCTTGCACACCCTCCCTTCAGCCTGTCTGAGCCCTTCCTATAAACACAGGGAGGCTCAGGATTATTTTTCACACTACACAAAAGTTTTCTCTCACCACTAAAATAATGAAAACCAGGATTACCAACAACCCACATCCTGAGCTGGGGGTGCCAAGCAGGGTGCTGCTGCTGCAGGTGCAGTGCTGCTGCTGAGAGCCAGCCCTGCATTTTTGGGCACCCAGGGACAGCAGCAGTCCTGGCTCATGGATTCAAGGTGATCCTTGTCACTCCCCCAAACACAAACGCTGCAGGAATTGTCCCTGTTCAGTGGTGTGGCCCAGATAGAGCCAGTGATGCTGATAGCTCAGTCATACACTTTGTAGAGGGATCTGCTAATTTAAATAAGCAAAGGTCCTTTAACCTTGACATCATTAGCTCTGAAACCTGCAATAACTATTTCTAGGGGTAGTGTTTGCTCCTCCCAGTTTGGCTCTGTCCTTGAAGCCAGCACAGGAGCAAACTTTCAATTCAGAGAAAATTCCAAACAATACTTTTTGTGTCACCCACAGGCCACAGAGCTGGGCTACTCCTAGTAAAACAAAACTTTAAAAGGAGGAGAAAAAGCTTAAATAAAGAATTGGCAAGAAAAAGCACCTGGAGTTTGTACATGCAGAGGTATGTGGGCTGTGTTTCTGGAGAAGTGAACAGAGTTGGCTTGGCTGGAGGGAGATCAGGTACCCCACACCCCACTGATTTTCCATCTCACTGGTCCATGTGCTGTGGAAATGTCAGAGAAAAGCAGGTTTTCATCTCTCCACCAAAAGGGTCACATCATGAATAAGAGCACCACATATGTTTCCATCATGTTGGCAAAGTTTTAGGAAGTATCCCTCATAAAACACAAAATGATTACAAATGAGAACATGAAAAACAAATTCAGCAGGAGCTTGTGTCACTGATTTCTCCCTCACCCTTTTACGAGGAGCTCCTGTTCTCAGCTCTCAGCTGGCTTGAGGAAGGCTTTGGGGCACAAACACTACAAATGGCAACCCAGGGCTGGGATTGGAAAGGCAGATTTTGGAGAGTAATGCAGACAAGCTCTGTGGGGTTGGTGAGAGGCAGGCACAGCCTCCACAGTGGCAGGAAGAGCTATGCATAGTGAATGACCCTACAGACCCACTCTGCTCTGTAGGGGTGCATCAATAATTTTGCTTAGACACTGCTCATGTTGGAGTTTCATTTATTTTATTGCTGGAAGACATAATGTAGGGAAAAGGAGGACATTTTCTAGAAATTCTGCCCTGTGAGGGTGGTGAGGCACTGGCACAGGTTGCCCAGAGAAGCTGACAATGTCCTAGCTTGGAAGTGTTCAAGGGCAGGTTGGACAGGACTTGGAGCAGCCTGGTCAGGTGGAAGGTGTCCCTGCCCACGGCAGCAGGGCTGAAATTAAAGGTTTTTTAAGGTTCCTTCCAACCCAAACCGTTCTGGGATTCTGTGTTCCTCTGCCAATGCTGAACTCCCACTGATTGTGCAGAATCACAAGAAATGGTCGTACAAAACTGAGAAAAGCTCACCTGATGTTATACCAGCAATACCATCAAAGGCACACCTTGTGGCTGCCTCATGGCCAGGTCATGGAGGTGTGAGCCCGTTTGCACAGGCACAGATCACCCCTGGGCCCCCAGCATCCCTGCTGCAAGGCACACACCCCTCTCCCCCACCACCCAGCCAGGAGACACCAAACCCCCAAATGTACATTCCCCCGGGGACTTTGCTCCCTTGGGTCACCCCCACAGTGATTTCTTGGTCCCTGCCATAGCACAGGAGACTGAGCTGGGGGCAAAGTGAAGCTGTGCAGCCAGTCCTGCTCTGCTAATCCCCACTGCCTGCATGACTGGAGGGGTCAGGGTGCCTCAGCCTTCACCATCTCTGGCACATCAGCCCCTGCCATCCAAGGCACCATGCCCAGGCCTTGGGGTGCAGCTCTGTCCTGGCACACCTCGTGCTGCACACAGGAACGGCTGCTGCTCACAGCTCCTCTTTCCTTCCCTGATTACCCCGAGCTGCGTGGGTGTGTTTGCACTGGAACTGCCAGAGGAGGCCGAGCAGGTTGTTCCAAGGTGCTAATCAGCATCAGAGCACAGGAACAAGCTGCTTTGTCCTGAGGTATCACAGCCCCTGTCCCTAGTGCGGGCTGCTTTGCTGACTGGGAGCAGCCCTTCAGCTGTGCCGAGGCTGCTGGATCTTAGAAAGAGGGAGCTGGCAGGGAGAGCACTGGAGGCCTGGGCTGTAGTCCCAGCCTCACCACAAGGTTTCCAGGAAAAGGACCTGGGCTGTGATCCTTTCCCAGCCCACAGCTGCTCCAGCTCTCAATGGCGACGTTCCTGCCTCCATCAGCAGCTGCCCTCAGCACAGGGCCAGAGCTGATGGCTGCACTTCCACCCATTCAGCTCACAGAAAAAAGAGAAGATATTTTCAGAAATCTTTTCAATCATAAAGGTTTATTTGTCAATCATTCTGGCTTATTTCAGTGAAGGTTTGAAGCATAAGTTGTAGGCAGAACCCTGACAGTCAATAAGGATCACATTCTGCCTAAAAGGAGTTTAACTTTTCATCCTCTCATGATCTGGTGAAGATTTTACTTTGATGACTTCCACAATCTCTCCCAATATGCCAGTATGTTCACAATGGTGATGTTGCAACCTGCAGGGAGAGAAGAGCATGGTAAAAAGCTCCCCAGATGCTGTGCAAAATGGGAAGGGCCACATCTAAGGCACATTGAGACCTGCAGCCTTGGCAAGCACCCCTCTACCCATGCAGCAGAGCATGGAGCAGTGGAGACATCCCAAGTATTTTGAGTGATGAGCCTCCAGACTCTGTAATATCTTTACTTTCTTTAATATCTTTCAAAATAATTTCCTCCCAAAAGATCAAAGGAGGAAACCCAGGAGTGGCTTCACAACTTGTGCCATGTGCACTCAAAACATTTGCAGAAGCCCCAGTCCTGACAAGCGATAGGGAGGAAATAACACAGAGACCCCTGACAATAACCATAGTCATCTGGAGTTTTGGGTAAAACAGAATTTTTTGATATCCAGGGAATTTTTTCTGGACTCCAGGCCAGACTGTGGGTTTTTTAAACAAAGAGTATCAAGCTGTGATCATAGGTTTGAATCGCATTAAGGTTAACCCAAGATACATAAAACTCAGCAGTCTCTGTTATAGATGAGTAACGGGATGATTGGCTCTCGCAATTAGGGGACGAATATTGTGTGTAGGTTAAGAGAAGTTTTATTGATGTACGGTTGTGTTATTGGGATCTGTAGTTTAGATGCCCTCTGTTCTCCCCACAGCCCCTTTCCCTGTCCCACACGTGCGGGGAGGGCCTGGACATGGGCCCTCCATGGGACACCGGGCATGGGCAGAGCTTGTTGCTAGGGGGCGTGGCATGGCAACACCTCTCCTCCAATCAAGCTGCAAGAACACAGTCTCCACCAATGGGCAGCGAGGAAGAGTTGATTGACAGACTCTGGGCGGGGCTAAGGTTGGCTGATGCAACACCATGGGCATGAGAGGCGGAGCGGCCATTTTGTGGATGAGCACATGGCGGCTGGTCACGCACTCCCAGCGCGCTGCCCTTTTTCCTTACTCAGTTTTTTTGTTGTATTTGTTAAGGTTTTATAAACCTTTGAAATTTTCAAAGTGAGCGTTGTTTCTCACAGTCTCCATCTGGGGGAGTTGTCACATCACTGGGCTGCAAGAGCACTGTGAGCACTCACAGAAAGTGAGTCAGAGCCATTCTGGACAGGGTTCTTGGCTTGACATGACCTAAAAGGGTTTCTTTCTAGACTTCCCTTTGAAGTTAAACAAACTCAGACAAATCACAACAAAACTGATGAAGAGCTTTCCTCCATCTTTATGATACTTTAAGGTTTGTGTGCTGTTTGAATACTTTTAGCTGCACATGTGATGAACCTACCAAGGAGGTGTATAGGATCTACAGCCTGGATAATTATAAAAGTGGGCAAAGAAAGAAGAATTTTTTTCCTCCACTGAAAGTAATTTATCCACATCTTTCCCTGCCAAACAACCTCTGACATTTGCAGACAGCGCTGACTGCCCACAGCCCACCTGCTCCAGTGTGACGGGGTTGGTTGCTCATGTTCTGAGCACAAACTGGAGATAGAATAATATCTCTGCTGCCCTCAGTCCTGGCTGTTCCTCTCCTGCCATGCAGAATGGGTCAGCACAAGAGACAGAAGTCTGCAATCATGTCTCACCTCTAAATCTACTGACTTTGGTAGGAACTCTGGAGGAGCCAGCAGAGACCTTCCCTGGCTCCCTGCACACCAAGGTCTCTGGCAGGCCCAGCCCAGGACAGCAGGGGAACAAAAGCCATTCAGCCCCAAAATCAGAGGATGTTTTTGCCAGGTTATGTCATGACATCAGGCAAGTTTGGGCTGGGGCACATGGTCATAAAGAAAACCAGCCACCCAGAGCTGGGGGTGACAGGAGGGCCATAAAACTCTCCCAGGCCAGTGCCTCCCATGCAGGACCATCAGCTCATTTGGGGCTGCCAAGGATTCTTCCCCTGCTTCAGGACCTGCTGCAGAGTCCTGTGAGCTCTTATTAAGAAGGAGCTTTGTGGATCACAGCCTGCACGAGCACTAAACTACATTGGAATTAATCCCAAATATATTTTTATAAAGGGGAAAAGATGATTCTTTTAGGTTTTCTCCCCGTGCCCCTTTCTTTTTTCACAGAAAAAAATGGGCTTTTTGAAAGTTTATTTTGAAATTGAAATAAGGCTGAGTGGGGCCTATACTGAAACAGGGATTGCAGCTAACAGAACGTCTCTGTATGGAATACAACAAGGAAATTATTTCCTCAAGGTGGAAATTTATTGCTCCAAGGTGGAAGGCAGAGTGTTTTAAAGAGGTTTTTAATTAATAAAGGGAAACGTGCCAAGAATGTGTTGCATGTTTGAGCTCTCTGCATTAAATACTGCTAACCTTTTGAGGGCTAATTTAGGCTTCAATTAATAAACAACAATACACACAGAGGCATAAACAGCCTCCTGCACCTTCAGCAAAATGCATTTTGACGGCTCTATCACATTTTAAACAAATTTTAGGCAAAGAGGTGTTGTCTCTAGGGGTGCCAAGCAGCTCAGGGCACTTGTCTCCTCAGGTCAGGACACAAAGCCAAGTACCAAATGCCCATGGAGCTGCAGAACTGCACTGTGGTAGGGCTTGGCAGGATATTTATAACATCCCTGGAACAGAAAGGGACTGTGAGACACTAAAGAATTTTTCTGTTTGGCATTTTTTCCCGCAGTAATGCCATTCTAGGCATTCTCACTGAAAGCCAGGATGCAATTTCCCAGTGGTCCCAGTCCCTTAGGTGTTAAGTCTCACTGACTTCCATCAAAACCTAATCCTGCATGGCCCAGATTTTCAAAAGCATTTAGGCTCTTAAACTTGCAGATTTGTGCTGAGTGGGATTTTTTTCAAAGCACGTCAACAGTTTAAATGTCTCAAGGGGGAATGGTGCCAAATCTTATCCTACAGGTTTTCTTCCTCATGGTCCCCAGGTGAGGCATCTCCTGGCACTGGGTTCCAACAGTTCAAAGTGTGAGGCTCCACCAACAAACATACACTTACCCTGATTTAAATTTCTCCCCACTTTGCCTTGCATCAATTTTCTCTCTCATAGACAATCAGCCCAAACTGGAATATCTAATCCCCCATGCCTAAATCATTCATTATTTCGTGCACTTCTGCATGTCCTCCCTTCTCCCAGTGACACAGAATAATTAACATATAAAAGTCTGGTGATAAGTGAAGTTTACGATCCAAACTAGAGGAATGAAGGCTCAGAAGTGAACATTATAAGAGCCCTGTGCCCATAAACATCCCACTTCTGGTGGGCTACCCAGCCAATTAATTACAGGCAGAAATTCTGGCTGAGCATTCATTGCCCACATAAGCTCCTTGCTGAAAAATAAACCTCCAGAGTCATCAGGAGAAAACGAAGTGGGAGATGGTGTGCTGGAGAGAAAAATAGGAATAGACATGGCCTATGTTTTATAGGGGTTTTTTTGTGTGTGTGTCTACTCCACTGTAGTAAAAAAAAGCTCCCTCCTTTAGGGAAAAAGAAACTGCATGAATACAATGGCCAAGCCATGGGCTTCTCAAAAAATCAGAAATTATTAATTTTAATTTAATTAATAAGCATCAGCCCCTCTTGGACCAGGTAGCCCCTGACACCTGGGTACAGGACAGCCTCACCTGGCCCCTGGGTTTGGATCCCCCTCTCTGGTGTAGCTTAACCATTAAGCAGAGCTCCACACTCATCCCTCTGTTGTACCAGAGGAGCTTGAGCATGCAGAGGGTCTGGGGACCTTTGGTTGTCCCCTCCAGGGTGTGTGCAGTGCTGTCCTCAGGTGAGACACACGGCACTGAGGAGCATGACCTGAGATCATTGAACCCCAGAGTGGTTTGGATTGGAAAGGACCTTAAAGACCCTGTGGCTGCCAGAGCCTGTAACTGAGCCACACTTTCACATTAAATGTCCCAAACAACTTCTCACTGCCCACGGGGACCCCTTCAAGTGGGAGGCAGCTCACCCTGCCATAGTCATCATCACGGGTCAGTGCCCAGTGTGGGGGGTCCTGCAGCCCCTGGCCCCTCAGAGCCCAGCACGTGCCCCTCACTTCCCTGCAGGAGCCTGGCCCTGCAGCCACAGCCCTCAGAAACCTCTGATGCTCATGACTGGGTTTCTTGACATTAGCCAGGCCTGGCTACGTATTACTGGGATATACAATTAAGGCTCAGAGGTTTGCATACAGTAGCTGGATTTTGTAAGACGAGGAAATCAAGGAGTGTGACCAAGAAGGATTTTTCAATGTGAAAATTGAGCATTAAAAGGGTGCTTAAGCCAGCGGAGCCAAAACCACAAGGGGGAAAGGGCTGCGGAGTAAAGGAGCAAACAATTGCAAATTAAGAATGTAAGTATCAAAGAGGTGAGGGGACCTGAAGCTGAGGTGCATTTCATACAGACTGGGCCAGTGCAGGCAATGGCACAGGGGAGGACAGTGAGCTGGCAGCCACCTCAAGTGCCCACAGGGGCCAAAGCCCCATGCTCTCCATCCATCCCTTGTAACAGCCTCAAGTAAATGTTAAAAGGATCTAGTAAGAAAATAGGAGGCAACATATCACTCATAGGAAGGATCTGGATGATCCATGTGCCATTTCCACAATGGTGGCTCCATGAAAGAGCTGGGTGCTTCTTACCTTCCCCAAGTGACTCTTGGCATGGCTGGGAGGGTGGAATTTTGCTGTTTGATGTCACCACTTTATGAGGTCACTTCCAGAAGAAACCACATAGGCAAATGCTGGGGTATATTGCTGGATAGACAAAATTCTGGCATTAGCACAGGCTGAATATTCTTAATTTACTGGGTTTGCATTGCTGAGCAGTTTAGGCACACTCCTGCTCCAGTCAGGAGGAGGAGATCAGCCGTGGTGAAGCTGTGTGGACATGGGTATCATCCCTCCTGGCATCCCAGGGAACAGCCTGCCTCCATGCCAAGGTGGGAGCAGCCAGCAGTGGGATGCAGAGCATCCCCCCATCCTGTCACCTGGCTAAAAGCAAAACCTGCCCAGCACTCCCATGAAGAGCTGTGCCTGTGGGCTTGAGGGGGTGGCCCTCTCTTCTTTGTGCCCCCAGCATGTCTGGGAGCGGTGCAGGAGCCCAAGCACAGAGCTGTGCTCTCACTGGGACCCTTCCCAAGGCCCCAGCATCCCTGCAGTCTCTGTGGACCAGCTGACTCTGAGCAGAGAACCTCTGGCAGCCATTCCTGGGCTCTTTCCAGAGTTCCTTGCAAACGAGTTGCCAGTTCCTCACCCAAGAATCCAGCTCTGTGACAGATCTTTATGTAAACATGCCAGTGGGGTAGCTCACATCCATGGTTGCTCCTGGCCTTGGATCTTTAGGAGAAAGAGCGTGAACAATTGCCAATTGACTGCAGTTAGCAGCTCTGTGCTGCGAGCCTGGACACTCTGTGAGCACCAGGACACACACATGCTTCCTGAGGTGTAACTTTGAGCAAGCCACAAATATTTGTTTCTTGGAGCAAACAGTGGTGAAAAATTGAAACTAGCTGATGCAGAAGAACTCATTAACTTCATTTAATTGACAATCTCTCGTTAATCTGCAGCTGAAAGGGCCAGAGGAAATGCACATACCTAGAAGAAGCTGTGGAAAGTGCAAAGCTTTCAAAGTTGTTTTTTGCAGGATCGAAAAGCCCCTCAGAGGATGGAAAGGCAAAGCAGGGCTGAGGGCCCGGGAGGCTACAAGACAGCACAAAGACAGTGCTGGAGCAGAGATGGGGCAAACCCAGGAACTGTGCTCATCATCCAAATCCATGGATGCTGCACCCCTGACCTTGCACTGAGCCATCTGGTAAAGCCACATAAACCAACCAAAAATTCCAATGGGATCCACCCTGTAGTTTTACTCTGCTGAACCCCTAAGGCTCCAGACAAGGCCAATGAAGAGGCAGTGGTGGCCAGCACAGTGGCCCAGACATGTCCCAAGGGATGCTGTGCTGCCTCCAGCCCCACCCTGGAACCAGGGATGTGTCATGGACGTGTTAGAAGTAAGCACATCAATCCACCCTTCCAGCCTGGAGAGCTGGCTGGCTGAGGACATGTCCCCATCAGCCTTCTCATGCCCAAACTGTCCGAGGTGAGAGGGTTAGTTTAAAGAAAAGCCACCTCTTCTTCAGCCACTCCAGCAGCAGTCTGGGCAGCCAGGAGGAGGAGGAAGGGCAGGAGGAATGCTGCTGCATCCAGACTGAGCCGTAAGTTACAAACTTTTGCTTTCCAATGTGTTCCTGCAGAGCTGTGGGACCCCATTCCCAGAGCCCCATAGCACATGTGATGCCACTGCCTCTCATTTCAATATGATTTTTGCAGTTTACTGGACCTGAGCTCCCACTATGGGGAAAGAAAAGGATTATTCTCTGGCCCCGTTTCAGAGGTGGTGCTGTGAAGGTCTGATCTACAGCCTTGCAGGAGCTGAGCAGGGATCCCAACACACAGCACACTGCAGGCATCTCTCCTGCTCTGCTCTCTCAGCCTCCAGTTTTTGCTTTTTAATTTCCTGTGGCCACAGAGCAGTGCTGGAGGGTCTCCCAGGGACAGTGCTTCCCATGCACCATGGTCTAGGCTGGGGGGGTGGCACAGTAAGTTATATCAGTCTCAGCACAGGGAAGTTGCTGGCAAGAAGGCTGCTTCTGATGGATTATCCAAATATTTCAAGCCACAATCAGCCTTAAAGCAAAAAAAAAACCCTAACATTCCAGGGGAATATTTAACCTGGTGGCTGGTGATCTGAACCTGAAGCAAACAGGGAAAGGTGAGTGCAGGAGCAGCAGCACTCTGCCTTGGGGTGCTCTTGGTGGGCTCTTGAGGAGCAGGTACTGAGCTGCATTTTGGGCAGCTGCTTGAGCCCTGTCTTCACAGAGCAGCACAGCTCCAAGGGTGCCAGTGCTTGGGAAAGGCCCAAACCTTGCACACTGGTTACTTTTGCTCAGAGCAGAGCAAATTATGCTCTGCTCAGAAGGAGCCTTAGGCTGAGTTTCCTGGCCCCAAACCAGCACCTACCACTAAATCCTTGCTGTCTGAGTTTGCTGTGAAGTTCCAGCTCAGGAGACTGTGCATTCCTTCCCCATTGTCCTGTTTTTATATTATTTACATTTCACAGCAATGCTCACCTTGCTTACAGGCCTGTGGGATGCCCCAGGAGTTATCGAGAAATTACTACAGTATGGCTAAATGACTAAAATTATGGCTAAACAAGCAGGGACCATAAAACTTGAAACATTTCAAAGCCATCCTTCTCATTCCTGAGTATTTTTGCCTCTTTGCTGGTCAGGATTCTCAACACACCCAGAAAAGCTTTGTGCCATAGCCAGACAGTGCAGCTCTCTGAGCTGAATTAGTTGATGAGGATTTTTTTTCCTCAGAGTATGTAAATAAATATCAATATTCTAAACTAAAGACCTCCCAGAAACTAAATATTATTTATCTCAAATTTATCTTCAAACTAAACAGCTTTGTCACATATGTACAATAATAAAGAAACAAATTACAAAGAAGGCATTTGATTTTATTGGTTTTATTCAAAGCCCACACATTATATATCAGTTCTGAACAACAGACTTTTCACAGTTCATTAGAGATGTTGACAAAACTTTGGGTGAAGCTCATCTCACTTCCCCACCAGGAAGAGGAGACATCACAGCCTGGTTGTTTTATTTTATTAGCTCTTCACAACAGTGACAATTTTCAAACCAGATCCAAATCCTCCACTTCACTGGGGAAAGGCACTTGTGAGAACAGAACAGCTGAGCACGTAGTCTGAATTTGGGTCATTTTGGGTATTAACTTGATATCCCAAGCAGGGTGACTGACAATAAACCCCGATATCTCGCTTCCTGCGTGTGACCAATTAGCACAGTGTGTTTGCTAAGGATTTACAAAAAATATCTCTCATTTTATCGACACAGTCACTTGGGTGGCAGCTCATGGCATTCTGCATCCCAAAATACCTGAGAGACCACACACCTGGCATGTAGGCCCGATACAGATTTTGGCAGGGGTGCACATCACTGCTGGGTAGCTGGAGGGTGCCGCCGGTGCCATCCCAGCAATGCACTCCGGCATTTGGGACGTGTCCCTGCCCCGGGAGCACCCAGGAGCTGCTGCCAGGGCAGGGCAGGGCACGCTGGGGACACCCAGCAGGGCCACTGCAGGGGGACAGGCCCTCCTGAAAGCTTGGAGCAGGCTGAAATCTCCCTGCCGGCACTGGAAATGTGTCTCGGGGAGGATCTTAGGATAAAAACAGACATTTAAACCACGGAGGAAATTATTTTAAATGTTGTCAGTGGGATCTCCAACTCCTGCAACAACATTTGCAAAGAGTAATTCTAGCTATGAAAAAAAAGTGGGTGAGCATAGCTTCAGTCAAGCCCAGCTTAGCAAGAATCCTGCTAATGCTGCTTTCTTCACCCCTGGCAGCCCTGGCCAGGGCACTTGGCCAAGCCTGATCCAGCAGGTACTGGAGCATTACAGCACCAACAGTGGCTCAATCCTGCAGGGTGCTGAGCACTAACCAGGCCAGGCACTTAAACACAGGCTTCATTTAAAGGTGTGGGAGCTGGCAGCTCCCCGGGACGTTTCTGTACTTGCGGTACCGGCGCTGAAGCTTTCAGCAGCTCCAAGATCCAGTCCTGCCCTTGGGAGCATCCAAGCCAGCCTGGCTGGGGCCTGGAGCACAGCTCTAGTGCAAGGTCACCCTGCCCACAGCAGGGTTCAAACGAGATGAGCCTTAAGGTTCCTTCCAGCCCAAACCAGCCTGTGGTTATGTGATTCTGTACTCTCAGATGGGGAAAGGCTCTCAAGCAGCAACTCTGGATACAGCTGTTCCTGCCAGTTGAGCTGCAATTCCAAGGACACATCAGCAGCAGCTTGCACTGCTCTCCCCAGGGTCCTTGCACTTGTCAGTGGTCACTGGCAGAGATGATGGTACCAAGCCAGAGGGGACTGACCTGGCCAGGCTGTTCTTACACTGCTTGAAGTGCAGAAATGTACAAATTTATAGGAAGGAACTGGCCAGGCATGGGGGAAACTCATAGGGCAGCTGCCACCAGTCCCTGTGGGCTTGGGGAACACCAACACACATGGGTGGGCTCCTGGTTTGATTCCAACTCAGTTTAGTTTCTAAAAAAGGATTGTTCAAAACTTATTTATTGCTGGTTTATCCACTACATCCTCCTGCAGAGACAGCAATGGGAAAGGACAAGCACACACATCCAAAGGGCTCTCAAGACTAAGATATTGAAGGTCAGAAAAGCTCAGCCACTCCTTTTACAAAGTATCTTCCCTCTATGGGTTTTGGAAATCAGGATTACAAAGAAAGAAGGATCCTATTTAAAAACAAAATACAGATGGACACTGGATTAAAGCTATTTACATCCTGGTTAAACTGAGGCAGCAGCTTTGTCAATAAACTGAGCCAGCTTCACATCTCTCTTGGTCAGCCCACCACAGTCATGGGAAATCAGAGTTATCTGAACCTGTCACAAAGGAAAAGAAAGAGGTTACAAAGGCATTTTGATCTCTGCACCTAGGCTGATCAGCAGGTCATTGGAAATGCTGTGTGTCTCCACAGTGTGCGGGTTCCACTCAGTGCTCCTGGCAAGCACCAAGCTGGACCCTCCCTGCTCATGTAAACCCAGAAGACACAGGTGAGGAGGCTCTACAGAGCCTGGAATCTCACCAGATGAGCCCCTCTGCAGAATAACACAGGCTTTGCATTCTTGGGCTTCATCCAAGGAGAGGTGTCTGATTAAATCACTCACTCTTAACATTTAAATTCCATGGATCAGTTTCATGGAGAACCCAGGCCAGTGACCAAGCTGCCAAGAGCTGGGTCAGGGGCTCACAATTTAAGAACCACCATCCCAAAGGTGAAAAAATTCTTAAGCTTGCTGCAGATTAATTAAAAAAAAAGTCTTGGTGACACAGCTGCATCACAGGTCTGTTTAGACTGAGCCATATGACAAGTTGGGCATTATTCTGTCTTACCTTAGACTGAGATTTTGGCAAGACTCAAAAGGAAAAAAAAGGCAAATTCTGAATACTCTAGAAACCCAAGAAAATCAGGAAGAGTGAGTGATCAGGCTTTTTTTTTCCAGTGATCATTTAATGTCCCTTGAACAGGGTGACATGAAGGGCTGATGAGGAAGAGTCTCTGCTGGGAGTTTCAGCTGCAGGGAGAGCTGGGATGTCCTGCTCTGGGGGTGCTGGTCTGAGCTACAGGCTGTTTGTCCACATCCTTTCTTTTGGTATGTTTTTAGTGGGATTGCCATATATTCACTAAATGCTCTAACAAACAATGGGATACAATGCAATGAGAAGTATTAGAAAATAGAACTGAAGGGAGAGCAATAATTTCTCCCTTCACACAGCACCTTTCATTCGAGGGTTGCAGTAATCCTTGTAACCCTTGTAAATATGAGACCACCATCAGTTAGGTAATATTATAAACAAATTTTATAAGCTGCTATGTTGAGACATAGGAGCCTACAATTTTTAACAAATCAGATCTAAATTGAGACTGCCAGGCTCCCATTTAGGTACCAACAGTCTGCTACCCTACACCACAGAGTTCCTGACTTGCTGCACAGACAGGAATGAGAGCTGGTGAGTAGTTTTAAAACAGTAATTTATTCAGGTTGGCTAAATAAGAGTTTAAAGGCTTCTGTTTTATTTTTAGATCTCAGCCAGAGAAGTGAAGCCACGGCCCCAACCATACAGCTGGCAGCAGGCGCAAAGAGCTTCATTCTTGATTCCTCACCACTGCAAATCTCAGCATCTCTTTAAAATCTCAGCATCTCTTTAAAGACACACCCATTCCCCTACCTTGCAGACAAGCTACAAATAAAGACAGAGAGAAGAATGGGCTGGTGGTTTGGTCTCCTTAACTGCACTGCTGTGTGGGTAACTAGGGCTGGTGAAGGTGTTAAACACATTACCTTGCTGTAGACATTAAACCATTCTGGGTGGTGATTCATCTTCTCTGCTTGTAGAGCAACACGGGTCATAAATCCAAAAGCCTAGGGAAAGAGAGAGCAAAGAGGAAAATACTCCACCTGCCAGGATTGGCAGTGGATTGGCAAGATTCACTCCAAATTCTCAAAATCTCCTCAAGATGCCCCAGATGGCTGCACCTTGGGTTTGTGTGTGCTAAAGAGGCATTTGAACTTCCCATGCCTCTGGTGCATTTCCCAATACGGCTGAAATGATCCCCTGCAGACCCTGGTAATTCACCCTGCTCCATGTGAGTTAGCCCAGGACTCAATTTACCTCTGGCATCAGCAGGGATTTTAAATATCTATTGCAAACCCCCATCCCCTACTGCATCTTAGAAAGTGCCATTTCTAATTAAGCACCATGCCACAGTATGACCAACACTGCTCCCAGAAACACATCCCTCCATTTAACCATTTATTTCACTGGGGAGAAAAAGGCAGCAGGTGGGCCTGCCCCTCTGCTTTATGTCCCTTTAAAGGGACATATTTTCCCTCTAAATGAGTTGAAATAGGTTTTCCAATCCTCTGTCCCTACATGCTCCCCCAGGACGCAGGTTTCATCATAGGCTCAAAAGGAAAATAATAGCAGGCCCTTGCCAAAATACTTAGAAGCAAATCACTGCATAATAAAGAAAATGAGAATGTCCATGCAAATCAAGACTGTGATTATGCAGTGGGGCCCGGGAGCGTGAGCTTTGTTCATACCCATCTCCATCCATCGGGTTCAGGACCTGAATTAACATGCAAACCTGGAGGAACATCCACATTACAGTCTGGTTCAGATTATAATACAAGCTACACAAAACCATACCTGATTTAGGTAGGTTTTTAGTGCTAATTTATGGAAGAAAATGTATATAGCCCACATTCCACCAAGCGATGGCCATTTCAAACAAACATGTGGTCAATGAATAACATATAATGGTTGATAATAGTTTCAAGTCTTTTTTCCTCTCACAAATTACAAAAACCTTTAAGGAAAAAAAAGGAATTGGTGCTTGAAGAATGACTTTGTTGGTCGCTTTGCCAGTCAAATGAATGCAAACGTTATAATCAGAGAAAATCATTCCAATGAGGTTTGTCATTTGGAAATCACCAAACTGTCAGCAATTAAAAAGCTTTTTTTCTTTGACCCAAGAGCTTTCCAAAATTCAGAAAAATCTAACTTCCCTTGAAGCTCTCGCTCGGTTTTGTTTTACTTTGAGTGAACAATTACTTTTAAAAATTTGCCCATGTTTCAGCAGCATGCTTTGAAGTAGAAAGCTGCAAGTTGTGCATCAGATGTTAGCAATGATTTGGAAAAACTGCTCCATTAATAATGTTGATTTAGATGTTTTTAGAGTGTCTGTGATCTTAGTATGAATGCTCTTCCCAACACAGCAATTTGTACACAGATACAGCCTCAAAAGTTTAAAACAGCGATGTGTCTGCAACCAAACTTCCTGCACAGAAACAAATAGCAAGGGAAAAAATAAAAATACATTTATAAAGCCCCCTAGCAGGTTTGTGTATCCTCTGTTGGTGTCTGTTCAGGAACTCACCTGCCCATGTACAGACCCAGGTCACACTGCAAACTGTCACTGATGGTGAGACAATAATCATTACTCCAACAAAAGCACGCAGAATTACACAAGCAAATTACTCCAAAAAAATTAATTAGCTCTGTATACGTTCCTCCACACTTCAGACAAATCTTCATCAGTAGAGCACCAAATGCCCCCAGTCAGTGCAGCAACGACATCCCAGTGACATCCCAGGGCCCCTTCCCTGCAGGGAGTGGAGTCTCCAGCGGGATAAAATGGACATCGGTCACAAAACTGCTCATCCTACTAAAGACTGCTCAGCCTGAGGCTATCCAGCTCATGAAAAGGGATAAATCCCAGCACAGAGGACTCTTCCCAGTACACATCCTGCTGCTTGTTGCTCCAGCTGCCCGCAGCAGTCCCAGCCAGGGCAGTTCACTGTCAGAGAGAAGGACAAAGCCTGCCCAGCTTCGTGCCTGCCCTGCTCTGCTTGGAGACGTTCTCCCTCATTGCACATTTCCCACAGCAACTTACCCCTTACATTTTAGCTTGCTTTAATTACACACAAAACCTATCTCTCACTAAAAAATGAGCTGTGGTTCTACTGAGCAATTTCACCGACACAATCTCCATTAAGGTCTTAAATACTTCCTTTGCTAATTAAATGAATGGGAACGCTATTGTTTATTAATCACCTTTATATTTGTAGAGCCTTAACCTTTCTTTGGGAAAATACAACTGGCTCTGGAAGGAAAAGATCTTAGGTTTGATTAGATATGAAAGCACTATTACACAAAATCAGTTTGGACATTTCTTCACGTCTTGAAACTTGATCGGTAATTTGGTCTAATTGGTGATCAAGGAAACTATCTTGTGATCAATTAAAGTAATTACCGCATTCCGGCAACACAACCAACCTTAATTTGAGCAGGAGTCTGCACTTCTTCAACTTTAATTTAAAATAATGAAAATTATTATGCAGTCTGCAGCAAGATCATTGTCAAGACTGCACTGATGGGCAGAGTTTATCAGACCATCACACATTTCTTGATGAAAATGGGACAATCTCTTCACTCATGGCAGTGAGCCCCAACACAGGCTTGACTTTCACTCTGTTAATAACAGGGATCTGCACTCCCTTGGCCCCAGATGAAAACTTACTCTGATTTTTCCCTCAAAAATAAAGACGGGAGAAAGAAAGGTTTTGTGCATTTTCTATAAGTCATAAAGGAGTATTAGAAGAGACATCTATGAAGTAAATATTATGAAGTATTCTGGTTTTTCAGTAATAGGCACATTAGACATATTTTTATCCCAAGCCTTTTAGGACATTTGGGCTAAAATATTATCCAGACATTCAGGGAACTCCACATAAGTAGATCACACCACCCCAGGGGTGGCAGAGTGCAGAGTCCCTGCCATGAACCATGAAGAGCAACAGAAGTAAGGAGTGAAGCAATCCTGCATGGACAAGATGCCGAGGGTGCACTGGTACGTCTCTTCCCTTGTCTTTTAAGATCATGAAAGAAGGATCTAAAAACTAATGGTGTTTCAGTCATAACATCACATCTAATATGTTTCTTAAATACTAGCAGCCCTAATATGTCTCCATGAGATAAAAATCAGGGCTACTCTTAGAAAAAACAAGCTAACCTTAAAAAGTGTAAAAAAACCAAGGTAAACTTTAACATAATTCAGCTGTCTCATAATGGTTTGTGACTGGTCAAGCTGCTCTTGAAACTGATATAATCCACTATCACAAAATAAGACTAAATGTTATTTTGGTTTCCTAAGAATGGGAAAACCAGGGCCAGACACTTTGCTGTCAGAAGTGGGAGGAAAGATGAAATTCCATCCACCCCTCAGCTCCACACGGCGCTGCACAGCTCTGGGAGAACCGTGAGATCCCAGAGCTAATCTGCTATTTTTCTTCCTTTCACACTTCTTAAGCAAGGAATCCATTCATCTTAATACTTTTTAAACACGCTGCTTTTGTACAATGCTTGCCAACATTATCTTGATGAGTTACACATCAAAGGCTCACAGGTCGTTGCGCTGTGCTCGTACATCACCACCGCAGGCCGGTGATGGATCACCCCGTACATCCCCAGGAGAAAGCAGCTGACAGGACCTGACTCCAAGTGGGGATATTGAAGCAAAACAGCTGAAAGGCTCAACATTATAACCACGCACACTTTTTATTTGTTTGTTTGTTTTAAAATGAAGTGTGCACTCTTAAATCCTCTGGATGCCCAGCCAAGGAAAGCATGCGCTAGTCACAAGTACATGAAGGTTCCTGCCTCCCATCTGTCATTATAACGCTGGAGGCAGCATTAACCCTGACCTTCTGCAGTGTGAAGGCTACCTGTCTTCCCTCCCCCGCCACCCAGGCTGCATCTGTGCCATTTATCAGTGGGAAATTAATAAATTACTCAGGTTACAGTGACACTGTCACACAGGAGATGACTACACCTCACAGATCTGCTCTCTCCACTCACCTGAGTTAGAAGTACCCAGGGTACAGCACGTATTCTCCTTGCAAGTTTGACACTCATAACAGTAAAATCAACTATTAAGGTTCACTCCCAAACTCCAAGAGCTTTCACATATCCAGCTGACATTACTACCTAACAGTGAGCTACAAGCCAGCAGAAAAAGGAAAAAGGTCTTTGAAGTCAAGATATTGTAAGTCAGGATTAGCTGCTAGTCACGAGGGCTCTCACAACATTTTCTCTTGCGCTCTCAGGAAAATATTGGATTTGTTTTATTTTGGTTCTATTTACTCCATCACTAAACACTCTTATTGTATAAATATGCATACATCATGTCACAAAGCTACACTCTTTATCTGAAAATGACAACATAGTTAAAACACAAAACCAGAGGAATCTAACTAGAATTTAGGAAGATGATGGCAGCACAGAAGGACACGTATTCATTCCCAAAACCATGTGCCCATATTGGGATTCTTCCCTGTTGGCACAATCTGCCTGAACCATCCTCAGGGACACTGGATCCACATGGCATTAGGTATTTTCCTTCTTTTTTTTTGTCTGTGTCTGGATTTATACACAACATAAACTAAGTGAACATCTTCTCATTGCTGCCCCCCTTTTTAACGTCAATCCACAAAAAGCAGAACAGTAATTAAGAATGCAAATAATTATGCACCAAAATAGAGCTAAACTCAGCTTACTCATGTCCCACATCTCTCTGCTGAGGCCTCAAGGCATGGACATGGCAAATCAGGCATTGTGCCTACAATTCCCTGCTCTCTCCATTCCAGCCCATCCTGGCGTGGATAGCCAGCAGCGTCTGAAGGTGAACAACACCTGATGAACCACTGGTAGAAATTTGGTTTTCTCCTCTTTAATAGCTCAAGCAGCAAAATATTGTGAATGGAGGCAACCCTCCCAGTCCACAGCACCACTTGTGACTGGGGAAAGCAGTGCTCTTAACTCTGAAGGACACTTTTGAGGGGAAAGGATGCAAGAATAGTACTAAAGACACTCTGGCACAGACTGAGATGCCATTTCTGTCTTCATAGCAATATCTGGAACTGTAAAAACCCCCACAACTCCAATTTCTAACTGAATTGTCAATGCTTTTCTGAGTTTACAATGTTTGAAAATCCAGAGCTGACCACTCACATTCCCCATACTTACCTGCATACATCATTTACAATCATTTACATTTTTTAGAGTGCTTTACTCACTAAAAAAAAAGTTACCTATTTATTTTCCTATTGCAGCTGTAAACATTGCTGTGTTAGATGTGCAGTGGAGAACGTGGAAACCTTTACACCATGTTCTCCCAAGAACACTGTTTCTGTCTCCCAACAATTGTTTACAATTATGTCAGTGAAGAAACCAGCTTGCCAGCTCTATATCAAACATCTTTGACAGCAAAAGCACAAACACTGATCTATTCTAAGTAGTTTGCCACTCTGTGTAATCTTGGAAAAGGCATTCTTGCCTTTGATTCTAAAAATGTTTATACTTGGTACATTATGCAAATAGTTTTTATATATTAAGAAATAATGCGAGCGAAGCTCAAGTTAAATTAAATTCTTCAACAATAACCTTGCCAAAGCACTGATTTTCCTATTAAAAAAATTATTCCAATTTGTTGATCTTACATTGGATGAAACATACTGTAACAATCTTCATAATTTATGTCCTGTTGGGACACTATGATTTAAAGTAACATAATACAGACCAGCATCACTGCTAATCTAAACCACCTGACCAGATAAACAACAGCTTCCCCTTCTCTCTTCCCTGAGAGTATTTCTGTTTATTGTCATATGATTTACCAATTTGAAGAAGGTGGAGAATAAATGCAGGCAGGGAGGAGTGTGTTTGGGAGCCCAGCCCTGCCTCTGTGGGACGTTTCTCACACAGGTCCTGGGACAGTGCCAGGAGCCAAAGCCACGCTGGCAGAGGGAGGCTGGCACTCACAGCACCCTCAGACCCAGGGCAGCACAGCTCTGACACCCAACACAGCAGATCTGGCAGGGCTTGAGGTGCAGCACTCCAAAGGATCACAGTTCTAGGCTTCATCTTCCCAGCTCGGCCCTGACCTGAGCTGTGACATCCCAGAATCACAAGGACAGAATGGTTTGGGCTGGAAGGCACTTTAAACAACTTTTAATCCCCTTCCACATCTTCCACTATCCCAGGTTGCTCCAAGCCCCATCCAACCTGGTCCTGAACA
The DNA here is from genome assembly GCA_013389925.1 of Aegithalos caudatus. NCBI lineage: Eukaryota > Metazoa > Chordata > Aves > Passeriformes > Aegithalidae > Aegithalos > Aegithalos caudatus. The sequence continues at coordinate 690,856 of WEIU01010807.1, read as the reverse complement.
CTCCAGGGATGGGGCATTCACAGCTTTTCTGGGCAACCTGTGCCAGGGCCTCCCCACCCTCTTCCTTTTATATCCAATCTAAATCTGCTCTCTTTCACCTTAAAACCATTAACAGTCATAAAGCAGATACAAGTGTCATTTGCCCCATCTGACACTCAACCATTTTGAAAAGCAAATTCAATTATTTTGCTACGGCCAATGGACACAGATCAGTGGAAGGAAAGGGATTTTGAGAGCTCTCAGCTGCTGCACTTAAATCCTGCTCCTTGCTTTGCTCTCCTCCTCCTCTCGAGCTCATTAAATATGTAAAAAACCTTGTGTGCAATCTGCACAACAAACCTCAATCTGATTTTTTTCTAAGCCTGTTTATATCAGAAGTTTAACAACCACTGAATTTAGGCCTTCTTTCTCTTAGTGATAATAATAAAATACAAAATGTAACACCTATTACCTTCTTCTTCATCACACCTTGACTTTTGCAGCAGCCTCCATGCTGAGGATATGGTAAGTGATTGCACTTCCCATGACTGGCTTTCATGAACAGAACACAGATAATATTCTTGGTGATTCAATAAACAGACTTCACACCAAAACTAATCACCTGTTCCACCAGAAAGGTTTATAGACCTGATGAAGTAGAAGTGAGAGAACATGGAGATGTCTTAAGGCAGCATAAAAACTTTCTGGAAGTGATAAAAGTTTCAATGCCAATACAGCCATATTACAAAATACACTCATTTGTTTATAGGTAGATAAATATAATGATAGTTGCCCATGACAACTTCTGCAAAATAAGCAGAAACCTTAAGTCCCAACTACACCTGGAACTAGGTCATGTGGTATTGGTGATGCATCATTCCATATCAAAATACAGAAAATAAATGCTTTTTTTTTTCCTTTTTTTTTTCCCTAGGTCCCTCAGCACTTATAAACATAGACTAATAAATATAACTTTATTTATTAAAAATTGTAGATCTCTAAATTACATTTCCCAGAAAAGGAAAGAGGGAAATAATCCCAGGTTTCAAAACTGAACTAGAACATGGAAGAAATTCTTCAGCCACGTCATAATCTCAATGCAGCTCTCCACCTCCCAAGCCATTTTTGTGTGCTCTGTGTTAAAAAATGGAATATAAAGGTTGCCCTTAGGACGTTTGCACCAAATAAAATAGCTATTTCAAGAAACATGACTTTTTAAAATGAGCTTTTTGCACCCTACCTAAAAACATGAAATAACACAGTGAAGTCCCCATTAACTGAGCACCTGCTAAAGTAATCAGGCACTTAAAATAACAAACTCTCTTGGCTGCACAACTGAAAGAACAATGATAATTTGACTTGTTAAAACTAATGTTTGGTCCAGTAAATTAAACCCCTGGCTGTACTGTAATAAAGCCATCACACAAAGCACAATAAAAATAAAGTAGTAACAAGGTGCAGGGAGTCCCCAGTTCCAGCCTTCCGAATTCAAGCACCTGAGCCCTCTGCTAGGGCAAACGGCAATGAATCATCCTCAACAGCACAGTGCCAGCCCATGACACGAAGGTACCATAAACCAGAGCAAATCAGAATTCATTTAAGGGAATGTTCCACTTCTAAAAGTTTCTCAAAGCCTCTGACTTTTACAGAGTGCAGGTATGGTGTAGAAGAACAGAGAAATTCATTATCCCATCATGCCACATTTTGGATGAAACAGATTTTTCTGGAGCAGAAAAAATATTCTGCAATTTTCCCCATTTTTTACTCATATGCGAAGGAATGATTTCATTCTGTAGACATGAAAGTGGAGTTCGCATGCCATCCATGCTGCTGATAACACTGGGATGCTCAGACAAAATTCTCCTTGGTCTTTTGGCCAAGATTACATATACTATCAGTTTAATAGCCAACATCTTCTCTGCTGAGCATCCAAGGGCAATCATATCCTGCCTCTGATAATCCTCTAAATCTCTGCCATTTATGACCCTAAGAACACATCAAAGAGTGGTAAGAAAGGCTTCACTTTATGATGGATTAAGAGAAGATGTTGGTCTCATGACCATTTCATCTTCCATTATCCTGTCAGCTTGTTTGGTTTATTTTGTTTTTTTCAAGACAAGTTCAGCAATTCAAACATGCAATGCAACAGAGAAAACATGATGGAGATGTGAAGAATTTGGACAGGTCTTCCTATCGTTCTCTTGGCCAAGCCAGGAGCTAAAAAGATCTAGAGATTTGCAATAAAGCAAACTGAGGACCATTTACTGCAGATCCAGTCATGGAATCATTTCACTCAACTGAACTGCTGAAGGTGTCCTACTGTAAAAAGTAAGTGAGTAAATGAGTAAATGTTCCCTCAACCAGAGACACCTTGGACATACACAGACATTTATTTAGCTGTCTGTTGTTACTCTCGCCCCAGTCCGAGGAAAACCACAGTAGATCATGTAATCAGGGCTTTTTCCTCTGATGATAGGAATAAGTAACATTTTCCTTCAAAGCATCCTTAGCAATAAATAAACCCAGCAGCGCAGTGCTGACTCAGCACAGGGCTCCCCACTCATCACCGCGCTCCCACCGAGCCCCTGCAGGACATCACAGCCAGCTTCGTGTCTTGTCCAAAATGACTTTTCACGTCAGCCAAACAAAACTAAAGGAATAAAGAGCGAGGGGAAGAGCTCAAGAAAGGAAGCTCTCCCCCCAAAAAGCCACGCAAAGCGGGTTTGCAGCTTTATAAAAGAGGGCTAAAAGTCCTCCGCTCGCCTCGCCCTGATACACGACGGCCGCGCCAGCGGCTTTTCAGAGCAGATGTAACGTTTTACCGAAACGTGATTGTTTGTGAAAGAAATAATTCCGATCAAAACCCGAAATTGCAGCCAGCAGAAGAGCTGCACTTCGTCAGGCTAATGGGGCGTGACGGGGAGCGGCGGGCGGCGGCTCCCGGGGCCAGGGCAGCGGG
>WEIU01010807.1:676746-687897 GCA_013389925.1 Aegithalos caudatus | reverse complement strand
CCGGCCCGCGCCGGGCGGGAACAACGCGCGCCCGCTGAGGGGGCCTCGGCGGCCGCGCCAGCAATGGCCCACCCCAGACACCGCCGGTCGGGCTGCATTCTACTCTGTGCTGCCAGCCGGAGTCCAATTTTAATTACAGCTGCGGGGATAATAGCCCAAAGCGCGTTGCTCCTTGGTGGGAGTGTGGAAAGTGAGCGCTGCCGGTGCTAAAGGCGATTCACGCCTTGGAACCGTAGGCAGGCGTTGCTCCGAAAGCGAGGGGATGCAAAAGGCGAAACAACCGGGATTGCATTTAACCGGCATCATGCCAGTGCCCCCAGAAAAATAAATGTTATTGCATAAAGGAGTTTCGAGAAGCCAGTTTTCCTTAACTGAAAAGATAAGAACATTCATCCGAGTGACCATCTTCTTTAAAAGAGGCAGTAATACTTGCATTTTCCCAAATTAAGCTATTCAACTGGGTTCAAACCCACTGAATTTTCCATTCATTTTCCAAAGGTGTTTTATCGTGGAAAGTGCCCAAACTGTAGCTAAAATTAGACTGACTTGCTCCCATTTATCTCTGTGAGCACTGTCCATATGGCCGATAGAACATTATTTGTTCTGTTTAATTGAAACAATCAATCTGTGCAGCCAAAAAAAAGAAAAAGAGAAACTTCTCTTTTGCTACAAATCTGTAAGACAGCTTGTGAGATTCAATAGACATTTTGACAAATAATTCCTTTTGCATTTTCAGATCGATGCATGCAACAAGCATAAGACAAATTCTGTAATAACTTTTACTTCAGTGATAATAAATCCATCTGTTAAGAAAAGCATTTGTATTGGAGTCAACTGGAGAGCAGCCCAAAGGTCAGCTAGGCAGATTTTAAGCAGTGGAGTGCATAAAAGGAGATTCAACAGGTCTACTGAGAGGGGGAAACTCAGTAATTAGAAACACCACACCCCAAGAATTATAAACAATAAAATAATGGTTTATTCTAGGGAGAAATATGACTTAGCTCATCAATAAAATGAGTATGCCGAATAACAGTGAAGTCACAAATAAAAAAAAAAATTTAAAAAAAAAAAAAAAATCCTGATTCAAACTCTACCACCACCAGGATGGGATGTTTTGCATGATGAAGGAGATGAAGGATACATGACAACTTGTGAGTCTTCAATTGAAAGATCATTATTTTAATTTAAATATGACTGATATTGTGACATTTTAAATGATGCTGGTGGCCTGACACCACTGGCAGTGCCACGATGAGGTTATAAAGGTGACATGGGCACTGTAACAGGCAGGTGAGGCACAGGGGTGGTGGCACCTGCACACACAGACCCTGGGAAGAGGAGACAGGATGCCCAACAGCACAAAGAGGAACCATCACCACCTGAAGGAGCCACAGGAGAGATGGGGAGACTTCTTACAAGGGCATGGAGTGACAGAACAGGGGAGTGGCTTCAAACTGACAGAGGTCAGGGTTAGACTGGATATTGGAATGAAATTCCTCCCTGGGAGGGTGGGGAGGCCCTGGCACAGGCTGCCCAGAGAAGCTGTGGTTGCCCCATCCCTGGAATGTTCAAGGCCAGGCTGGATGGGGCTTGGAGCAAACTGGGATAGTGGAAGGTGTCTCTGTTTGGAATGAGATGAACTCTTGAGATCCCCTCCAACCCAAACCATTCTAGGGTTCTGTGGGTTTGTACACAGCAGGGCCATGATGGCTATGAGAAGAAAATAAATACCTTATTTCCCAGCTCCCAGCTCCAAGGATTTCATTTCTTCTTAGACACAATCAGATGACACATTTCCACCACTACAGACCTCCAAGCTTTGTGTAACTTCTCACCGCTGACTGCCAATTAACTGGAAGCATCCCTGGACACAGGACGCGCTGACTAGAGCTCCAGTGTCATCTCCTCCTTCTCCAAGGCCAAGGAAGGACAGGGACAAGTTTCCAGACAAGCCATCTCCCTGGAACCCCTCATTTCACTCCCCAGACCCTGCACTTCTTTGTCCCACAGGCAGTGGCAGGTGGATGATGCCCAGTCCCACAGCTGGACCCTGACCTGCTGACTCAGAGGCGAGACTCTTATTTACTCAGTGGATCCCAGGAATAAACTCAAGGAAGGTGTGACCATCAGGAATCACATGTTTTTACTGAGCTTTGCTCTGAGACACTCGATGCAGTTCATTGACTGCGTTTCAGCCTTCAGGTTAACCTCTGCCAGTCCCAGAAACTTCACTATCAGTTTCTAATAAAAGCAAATGTCGACAGGCAAATACGCCCAAAATTCATTATTTTCAATACAAAGATATTCCCAACTCTGTAAACCCCCTCATAAATAATTCTGATTTATTATAAATCGGTTATTGTATTCATAAACGCTAGGAAGTTAGCGAACAACATAACTACCAACAGAAATACTTTCATAACTTTGCAGGTGCACAAATCACAGCATATGGGAGAGGACTCAAAGGATAATGGAAAATGAAGCCGTTTCAGAAAGCCTATATGAAAACCAGCACACACCTAGCTGGATAAAAAAATAATTTATTTTTAGTCGACAGGCAATCAAATGCAAAACTCTAGCAGAAGGAGCTGGCAGAGCAATACTGCATTAAAAATAGCAATTCCCCCCAAAATGTATGAAAATGGTGAAAATGTGACCAACTTTTGATTAGCAGAAGTGACAGTTGTGCTGAGGCTGCTCAGGCTTTGAGGTTAAACACAAGTGACACAGGCTGCACCTGAATCCAATCACTCCGTGGGCTGAGAGAAGATTCACACCCAGGACTGAATTTGTCACAAATGGCTTGGTTTCCGATCCTCCCGTAGCCAACTTGCTTTGTTCTGACCCCCATTTAACAAATCAACTTAATGGGCACTGGGAGTGCTATAAAACTTAACAATGGAGTGACTTTAACTTTTAAAATATAGTTATGAAGCAAAATGTTGGAGAGCTCCTTCAATACTGGAAATCAAATTAAAACTAGACATTTTTTAACAGTCTTGACAGATATAATCCTAGTTACCATGTAAATTTATGGTAAGCTGCTGTGATATTAGCCACAGGTGCTACTTTTAATATATGGCCTGCATCTGGCTGGGAATAAAATATCTCAAGAGGACTGAAAATGACCTCACTATCAGACAATGGAGAAGAAAAAACCCACAAGACCGCTGTGGCATATAAAAAGCTGGAGATGTGATCCACAACTGAATATTTACCATAAAATTCATTTTAACTCTGCAGATTGTGAGTTAAAAGATATAATGTTTTCAATACATAAAAGGCATGGATGTATTTCAGACAAAGAGCCAAAAGATTAAGTACATAAACTGGCAACAAAATACACTGCCTATATGTGTAAAACCAAATTTTCCAACCTTTGATGAATGTAAAAAACAAAGCAACGTGCCAGGAGTAGAAAAAGGAAGGATGGACCCAGATTATATTTAAGGCACTGGCACCAAGCACTGCCATTGAAAGAAATGGAGTATGCAGTGCATATCCCACCAAATTAGTTTGGATGTGTAACTGGGATCATACGTCCAGGATCATCAACTTAAAGGGACAAATCTAAGCATGTCTCCCTTCAGCCAAAAGAAAAAAAACTGGCATCACCAGGAGGGAAAAAAAAACCACATGTACCATAACATGCTCTGTGTGGTTTTTTCTCCTGAATTCCATGCAAGAGAGATAGCAAATCTGGAAAGGAAATGCAAAGTGAGAATAATAACTTATTTAATACTCCTAGACTTTTTTCACATCTTTAAATAGGTTCTCAAAACCCAAGACACAAATTGCACTGAGACACATGTGCTTCTATTCTTAGTGCACAGCATTTCCATACAGTTCCCTCTACTCAGGCTCATCTTCCACCTCTATCCTCTTGCCCTAAAAGACAAAAAATCTGAAAATATCTGAAATAGCTTTAAAACTCTTAGAGCATTTGATTTCCTGTCATTTTAGAAAATGACATTAGAGGTCTTATGGAGACTTCCTACACAATCTTTTTTTTTTTTTTTTTAAACAAACTTAATTAAAAACTTACCCTATAAAAGAAAGCAGCTGTAAATTCTGAACCTGACCATCAGCAAACTTGCCCACCTTTGTAATTTCCTAACTGCATTTGCTGCCTTGGTGTGATTGCCTACGGAAACGCAATCACACAGGCAGTTGCCCCTTAAACCCTCTGGTCAAATCCAACCAAGTTTGACAAGAGACATGAAAGTCTCAGAGCTAAGATGTTCCTGCAAATTCAGGGAAAGTGAGCAGCTGGATACGGGACCCAAACCGAACACTTGGCATCCTGAACTCACAGCCTTTCACAGCCCAGACTGGGCTGGAAATGAATCTTTAAACCAGGCCTGTCCCCTCTTCCAGATCACTGCTCCCAAGGTGAGCTGACCTGAAATGCTGGGAGAAGTTACCAGCATGATCTGGAGGCATAAATTAACTTTCTCTTTCAATTCCCAATTTTGTTTGAGCAGACTGGAAGCAGAGGGCTTGCTCCACTGGAAAAACCCATTTTGTTTCAGTAGCACGAAGATGTGAATGGATGAGAGCATCCCTTCATGGTGCTACACCATGGCCTGAAGGAGTGCCTGGCCTTGCCAGCCGCTCTCCTCTGCCCTGCAGCCTGGGGGAGAGGCCCCAGAGAAGCCCCCTGATGTGGCTGTAAGGTCTGTAGAGGCTCAGGAGCACTCAGATGCATAGCAGGGATTGGGACTTGCCATGGAGGGCTCCAAGCCCACCTCCTGTCCAAAACCTCACTCACAGCCAGAGGTTCCTGCCAAGCCATGTTCCTTGGAAAAGTGACTCAGCCCGGGGGCTTTGAGTGACTGCACCCCACTGAGGGTCCTGGAAGCACAAGACTCCAGTCTGAACTCATCACTGCCCACCTGCCATAGCTCAGGGCAAGGCGTAAGGAGGAACGGGGGCACTGGTGCCATCAGCACAGCTCTTCTGGACACAGCACTCTCCTCTGCAGCTTTTTGCATTCCCCCCACCACTGGTGTATTTATTTGATACCAGATGCAGAACAGCAGCCCACCAGGAGCCTGCCTCACATAATGGCAGCACACAGCCAGTGCCATCCAGTCCCCCAGGAGTGGTGCTTGGTGGGCACCCACAGCAACAAAACCAACCAAGGGCTTCCAGCAGAAACCCCAGGCTGGGCTCCAGCTTATTTCAGAGAATTGCACCACCAAAGTCCATTTTCATGAAAATGTATCTTCAGACTAACAAACACCATCAGTGCTTTCAAATTCTGGGTTACAAACTAATTCCCTGAGCCAGAAGTGTCATTAGCTTGTCAGCCTCACAAAGGCAGCTCGCTGCTGATCGCTTTTAACTGAGCTAATCTCAGCCTGAAAGCTTCAGGAATCTAAATAACTCTTCTTGTTTCACAGAAGTTTCATTTCATTCTCATGCTGAAAATAATATACATAAACCAAGCTCATGTCTACACATTTGCACAACTTTATAATAAAAGTTGTGTTTATATTCTTAACATCTGTTGACATACACAGACTTTGTAAACCTGGCATAGATTTTGAAGCCACAGAATTTTCCATGCATCATGAACATTATCTGCAAGAAGCAATAAAAAAAAGCAATGAATACATTAATCATACCAATATCATCTGCAAAACATAAATTTGAAATACCTTTCATGTCAGCTCAACTTTTTCTTTTTTCTTTTTTTTTTTTTTTTTTTTTTTTTTTTTGGGGGGGGGGAAAGTGATTTTTTTTCCACACCTGATTTTACACCATCTGTAAAATGGCAGCGAGAAGATCACTGAGGAAATGACGTTTCTCAGTCCTTTGACTTTTACTAAAAACTTTAAATCTTGCAAATTGAATATTTATTACATTAAATAAAAGCAGTTGTACCTACAAGTTCCATTTTTTCATTGCAGGACTAAATTCTCTCAAAGTACAAGGCAGATATAGCTCCACTCTTGCCATTTGTTTCCTAGGTTGTAGTAAACACAGTATTTACTAATACTCATTATAAATTCATGTGCATAATTTAATAAAATTAAGCATGCATGCATAATTTAAATTTATTTTCAGCTTCAACTTATCGCAAGGCAAATACCTGCTCTCTAATGCCAGCTAAGGATGTAATGTCCTTGGGATCTGCACGCTGAGCCTGCTCCTGAACTACGAGAGCAGGAATGATTGCTGCCCTCTGCAACTGCAAAGGGAACACTGCAGTAAATCCAGAAACATCAACAGGTGAAATTCTGCCCTTAGATATTCACATCTATGCTTGACCCACCCACCTGCATGGCTTTTTCTCCCAACTGGGGGCAGAAATTCCATTTTGAAGCCAACTCCCAGCCTCTGCTCTCATTTCTGCCTTACATCCATGAAGGCAGCTAAGAATGAAAGACACACTTCTAATATTTCCCAAACAGTTCAAGTGGCAAATTTCAAAAGTACTCTTCCCTTGACTACAGGTACTAAAAGTATAAACATGTAATTCATCATTTACCAATAAGCTATTTTAATATACTCAACTTTCTATACTGGAATGTGCTCCATGCACCTTCAAATCAGGAAGACATATGGTATCTACCCATGCTGTAAGATAAATCTACACTAAAAAAACCCACAACTTTGTAAATCTTTGTCAGAGCAATGCATTTTCCAGATATCTGCTGGTGCAGGACACTGATTTGTCTCCTCACCTGTCTGTTGGCAGACAGGGACTGTCTAAATCCATCTGATCCAACTGAGTTACTCATTTACCGTGGGCAAAACTGCTTTTTAATTAACTTTGGGGGCAACTTCATTTCTAGTTGTGCTGAACCAACAAAGACTTTGACCACAACCAGGCAGAGATGGCATTTCATGAATATTCCAAGTCAGAAAATCTCAGCTCTTCCAAAGGTCACTCCTAACCTGCCTCATTCCTGGTTGTTCCAGCCCCCAGCACATCTCACCAAGGCTTCCTGTGAGCTCCCTCTCATGGGCTTCTCCCCTCCACTGCCCTTTGAATGAATTATTGGCTCTGTATTAACATTCAGGTTAAAAATGTACTCAGGGCTCTGGACACGCTCCCTGGACCAGCACTGTCCTGCTAAAGAGATGGATTTTTTTGCAGTCCTTTTCTTTTTTGCTTTCTCCCAGCTCACCTCACCCACCTTCTCTCTACTGCCTGGGCTTCCTCACTATAACTGCTGAAACAGTGAAAAAAAGGGGCCAGAGTTACAAATTGCTGTTTCTCCAGCTCACTGTGGTTTCCTAAAACATCTTGTACTGGCTTTAGGCACAGCCATATAAATAAACAGCTCCCAGCCAGCTCCTGGTGCCTACACACACCAACAAACCCACAGCATCCCCAGACTGGAGCTGGCCATATCCCTCCCTAGGGAGGGAAGAATCAACTCAGTGAGACCCAACATCCCAATAAACCCCTGGAAATGCTTCCCCTCCCGAGGAAGAGCTCATCCCTCCCTCAGAAATAAAACAGAAAGGAAATGTGTGCTCTGGGAACGTGACTTTTTTCTAAGCTATGTCATGATTCCTTAGAAGGGAATTTTCAGGGAATGTAGCTGAAGAGGGATCTCAAGACAAATTCAGTATTTCTAAGGCAAGTTTGTAATTGATGTCTGAGACAAGTTCCTGTGAGTGTGAGATGTGGCTCAGGATCATACCTCCAAACAAAATCCCAGTGAGGTAAATAAAAACCAGCACTCTGTGTGCCAAAGACACTGCAAGATCAGCTATTACAACTCAGTCAAGGATATACCAGGACTTTGTCTTCCTGTTTAGAAGGTGAAACGTTCCTATTTTCCCCACCTTACTTGCCAAAACCTCCTTCTTATATTTACCCATTTTTCTCATGTATTTCCCTGAACAAAAGATCCCCACTGCACAACAGTTCTGTATTTCCAGCATTTATTTATGAGTGCCAGTAATGGAAAAAAAAAAATCAGGATCAAATACTGCTTTGTCTGATTCCACAATCCCAACCTTGACCCTAATCTGAATATTATAACCAAGAAACTGTAATATTAGAACAAATCTACTTATCAACTACAAAATAGAATTAATTTACTCCACCTTATGAGATCAGAATCTGAGAGCAATTAATCAGGGCAAATCCAAGAGGATTTGGCCCCACCAGGATACTCCCAAACTTCTGAATATAAATATTTTCCCATCAGGATTGTATGGAAATTAAAGCAATTACATTTCCTTTATATTAAAAGTGGCATTTAACAACCATTACCTGATTAAAATTTTTGAAATTGAACTCCTTGTAGATGGCATCTCTTTCTCCCAGCTCAGACCAGCCTGAAGCTTTGAGATCCAGTAAAACTTGGTTCCTTTCCTCTGTTGTCAACCAGTGAGACTGGGAGGACTATTGAGGGAAAAGAAAATGAAGGCATGGCACAAGTGAGGCTGAGGTTCTCCTTTGTACAGCAATAAGAAAACCACACAATGAAATTGTGGTTATGCATTGTGCAAAGGTGAGGATGTGGAAAATTCACTGTGAAGTTTTTTACTGTTTAAAATTTCACAGAGCAGTTTAACCTAAACCAGCCAAACCCTGTTTGGGCAGGTAAGTTCAGCCAAATGCTTTTTGTACAAAACCAGTGAAAAGCAACACACTCTTTCCCAGGAATGAAGAGGGATGTCAGCATACCTGTACCCTCAGTCATCTCAATTATCCAGATGCTGTAACATCACATTTAATTTTCAAAGGTTCCATTCTGTCTGGTAAGTAAAGGATGATTTACATTATTTGCTAAATGTACAAACAGTACAAATATACAAATGTTCATTTGCTAAATGTACAATTATAAAATGTACAATAAGACTTTAAAAGATACCAGGAAATACCTATTTCAAAAGAGAGAATAAAAACAGGAGATTGCATTCTACCTACTTTGTACTTTACTATTTTAAGAAAGTGGGAATGGACTTTTAAGACAGCACACGTTGTGGAGTTCTACAAGGAACAAAGAGCTTTGTATCTAAATTAAAAGAAAAAAAATGGCAATACAGACAATTACAAAAAAGCTACTGGTAAAAGCAGTAGATTCTGCAAGGCACCGGTGTTTAAGTATGGCTTACTTGAAGTGACAGGAGTCCTGATGCCACTGGGAGCACAGACAGATGAACACCCTGCTTAAATATCTGAATCGGGGCTGACCCACACACAGGGTCAGGGCAGACACAGAGAACATTCTGTGGGGCCTTAGAAGAGGTTTGATACGTTTTGTAAAAGCAGGGAGTGAGCACGAGCCCTTCCTCAGACACAGAGAACATTCTGTGGGGCCTTAGAAGAGGTTTGATACGTTTTGTAAAAGCAGGGAGTGAGCACGAGCCCTTCCTCACACGACACATTCTGGGATGGGTCTGAGATTCTCATGATAAATGCAATGCTTTAGCGGGAAGAGCCTTTCTCCCCGGTGCAGCCACATCCCGCTTGGTTTGGGCTGTATTTTAGCAGCTGGCCCAGCTCTGTGAGGTCCTGCACAAAGGCAGCTCTGCTGCAGAGGCTCGCTCGGGACCTCGGCCAGCCCAGCAGCCCCGGGTTCTCCCTCTGGCAGGCGCTGCTCCAGCGGGAGCCCCGGGGCCACCAGATGGGGCTGTGAGGCCGAGCAGAGCAGGAATTAACGCAATTAATGCGACCTGAGCGAGGCCTCGAGGTACGCCAGAGCCCAGGAGCAACATCTTCACCAGTAACACGCGATCAAAAAAACCAAACGGAGTAAATGAATGTAACAGCAATACTGCCGCTGTTTGTGTTTAGGGGGATACAGAGGTGTAACAAGAGATGGGTTTTAGAGATGCCAAACTGAACTAATTTAGGCTCTTTACACTTCAAACACAACGTTGGGCTTGCAAGAACACAAGTTGCAGATTTGTCATTGCTGTAACTGCAGTCATAGGCATAAATTTCTGACATTATTTTGTTTTTTCAAGCACATACAAAAATCACCAAACTGAAGACTGTCTTGGAATGTACTGTTTTATCTGGCACAAGATGAAATTAGTCTGCAAATGCACAAAAAATCATGAGGGTGGGTGTGTTTTTTTGAGATAGCAAAGTCTGGGGCTGTGACCAGGACACAACACAAAGTCCACTCTTCCAGCTGGCACAGAGATGTCCTGTGCCAGCTCTGGGGACACTGGGTGCCCTCCGGACACCTCCCTGACACACGGGCATTGACAACGCTGTGACTGAAATCGATCAGAGTTTTTAACAGGAACATGGGGACCACATCTGATGCGGGCCCTGGTGAACACTGGGCACGTTTTGCATTGCGGAGGCCACGACCTGAGTCAGCCCCTGACACATCATGATGTTCAGAAATGTAGCAGAAAGCAGCCAGATGAAGTGGGAGATTCCAATCGCGTTTCCACACCCAGAGCCCTCAGCAGCTCGTCACAGGCATGGCCAGGCCCCCGAGAAGCAGGAACAGGCACCGGGTGCCAAAGCTGAGCGAGCACCCCGGGGCTTGGCACCCGACCCACACCCGGGGCTGTGGGGTCGGACAGTGATGGATAACGTTTGGTCCGAGGAAACTCAGGCAAAACGGTCACTAAGCACAAAAAACTTAGAACTCTCGTGCCTGAGGGGCAAGGGCTGAACCCTGCACGTGCTGTTCATTAAACAGCTTTGTGTAAAATAAAATAATCAGCCCTGAGGTGGGATGGCAGGGGGACACAGCGAGAATCACAGAATGATTTGGGTGGAAGGAATCTTAAAGCCCATCTTGTTCCACTCACTGCCAAGGGCAGGGGCACGTTCCACCACAGAATGATTTGGGTGGAAGGAATGGTTGCTCCATGCCCCATCCAGCCTGGGATGGGGCAGCCACAGTTTCTCTGGGCAGCCAGTGCCAAGGCCTCACCACTCCCACGGGCAAGAATTTCTTCCCGATATCCCATCTAACCTTCTACCAGTGTGAAGCCATTCTCCCTGATCCATTCCCTCCACGCCCTTCTCCAGAATCCTCTCCAGCTGCCCCCCATGCCTCTTCACGTACTGAACGGTGGCAATCAAGTCACCCCGGAGGCTTCTCCAGGCTGGGCAGCCGCAATTCCCCCAGCTCCGAGGGAACAGGGCCGGGGACCGAGCCGAGCCCGCGGCCCGTCCGTGCTGGGTCCCTCCGCCCCGCGCCCCGGCCC
>WEIU01010807.1:657553-671276 GCA_013389925.1 Aegithalos caudatus | reverse complement strand
GGTCCCGTTCTGGAGTTTGCACACAAACTGGGCCTCAGCCTACAGCAGCCTGGGGTGAGGGTAAACCCGGCAAACTAAAGGCGTATTTTTAAAAGTAAAGAGTTCATGTCCAGCAGCTTATCTACCAAAGCTCCCAAGCAGAAGGGCAATATAAACACTCCCATTCTCCTTTTTAGGAAATTATATTTTTCCTGTTGCAGAGTTAGTTTTTACTTTATTTCAGTTTACTAGTGAAGCCTCGAGACTATTTGGGGCATTTTGAAAATGAACACGTTACTTCAAGGGCCCCTATCTTTTTTAACACACTTCCTTAAAACTGCCAGCAGTGCACAATAGGATTTTGCCAGAACTCTGCACTGTCAAAAACCGATAGTTATGACCTAGAGGAGTGTGAACCACGCACACTGGGAAAGGAAAGGAAAGGAAAACTCAAGTACGTGTGTATAAATGAAGATGGGATAATTTATTACAGAAATGGGATTTTGGGCTTTGTTTTTACTTAGGTGTACTTCTCCAACTGTGTCATTCCTTACAGCACACATTTTCTCATTTGTAGCTTTTTCATTCAAAGTGCAGTTTGCATAAGCACTAATAATGAGGACATAATAGTCTAAAAATAGCAAACATGAGGTTTGCACATAGAGGGAAAATATTTAATTAGATCAGCTGATACAGAGCAAGCCTGAAAGCAAAAGTACAAAGAGATTCCAAAGTGGTGCAGACTAGCAAAGAACAAGCTGCCCCGTTCCCCCTCGTCCTTATGTCTGAGTTTAGTCAAAACAGCCCTTTCAACCTGAAAACAGTTCTGTACTGTGAATTTAATTCTAACATAATATCCTTCCTGCCATCACACAAAATGGTACAGATTTTTTTTAAGGTGACTGTAAGTAATCCATGTTTAACAGGTATGACACGACTCATTCACGTGGTACTCTGTGCTACTTCAGGAGCTCACAGCAAGGAGGTGCAGAGCACTGCAGTGCCAGTCCAGCCCCAAAACAAGCCCTGGTGTCCCACCACACACATACCTGAGGTTATGGAAACACAGAAGTGTGCAGGTGAAGTCTGTGTGCAGATACCCCAGCATGGTAAATCCTGCCGTGGTGCTGTCCTCAGCACACCTGGCCTGACACCAGCTGTGCACTGAGGACAGACCCTGCAGCTTCCATCCTTCCCTGCACGCCATGGCACAGAACACAGCAGCCAGGGGAGCAGTCGAGGAACTTCCAACACGCCTGAAAGGGCTGTGTTCTTGTCTGATACCATTTGTGACTGGCACAATATCTAATACTGACAGTTTCCTCACAACAAATGAAATAATGCACGTTGCTCATGCACTCATGTCCAGGAACTGAGACTTTCAGACCAGTATGAGGCAGACTGTTCTGAGCATATCCAGTCACCTTGAAAGACAAATATTTAGAACTGTCAGAATGGCCAACCAAAAAAACCCCCAACCAATGCATCAAAAAACCCAACCAACCAATGCATAAAATGCCCTTTTCACATACATTCCAAGTCAGCAAAATAATGGCAGCTGACATTTGGAATGTTCCAACTGCAGATGTACTGGAGGCCTTTAAAAGTTCCCAGAAAAGAAAACAAAGGGTGCTGTGCTGGTGAGCAAGCAGGGGATGCAGGCCTGGGAATCTGGACTGCAGCTTCTGGTGGGTAGGACTGCCTGTTCTTCCCCAAAATTATTGAAAAACTTCAATAAAGAGAAAAAAATGAAAGCGTTGAGTGGCAGAGTACATTTACCAACACAGATAAATTGGAATATTCCTGGAATACATGGATAAATATGTTTTATTCATCACAGAATAGTGAATTATGACCACCACTCCATGAAAACCTTATTTATGAGTACTTTCAAATTGCTTTCCATATGCAACAGAGGAAAAACTTAGCAGTTGGCTATTTATCCATGTAGGGTTATAGCTCCTTTCCTCCCCTTTTCTCCTATTTGTGTGAAAAGACAAGACACAAGAATAGGACATTTTTGCTTTAATGCAAACGTGTAACGTGCCTGTAACAAGGAGGTAACGCCCTCAACTGGCATCTTCAGCCAGAATTTAAAAGATAATTTAAAAAAACCAGGAAAATGGTTAGGTTTTAAAGTATTAACTTTATTAATAAATATACATCCATATGATGATGTAAATACAGATCATGAACACTACTCCATTCCCATACACATAATTGCACACGAGTAGCTCAAGTTCATGGACATAAAACCATACACAGTATCTAATCAGGCTTTTTACAGCAGAGGACAGGGTGCTGATACTAGTTATTTCAACTACTGTTACCCCCAAAGTAAACCTGTGGAAAAGCAAATGATGAAAGACTGAAGGAACAGAAAGTGGTTCGAATTTCAGAATACAGATTCTTCTATTTCAAAAAAAAGTCACAAGGAGAAAGGTCTAGTCTCTACTAAAGTCATAAATATATTTAGCAGTGGTAAAATATATGCGTTAAAATAGAGAAGAATAAACTTTTTGTAATCAGAAATGAAGTTTGCAGTTCCAAGTATTTATGATTGTTATCAGCCGTTTTAACTGTCAACTCTAAGGGTAGCATGGAATATTATACTACATATAACAAAGAACAGCAGAGCCACAGCTAATGAAACCATTGCACAAATGACTTCACATTGCTCTGCCTTTTAAAGCTCTCCAAAGTGGGGGAGGGAGTTAAATTCTCCTCTGAATTACTCGGTGTGTTGTAGTTCCAGGTAATTATCTTCACAGACACATCAGTGACAACGCTGGGTTTTGTCCTGACTGAACATTAAGATCCTTCAGACAAAATTAAAATGTATTCATTCAGAAGAGAGATCTTTAATGGCTCTAGTTAATTTGATTACTTTCAACTAAATCCAAGATATAAAGAACGTTGCTTTAATGACAAAGCTAAGTGCTGATTTTACAAATACCATCTTTGATATCAAAGTCAGCTGCTTCTGATGGTATCTGATGTTTTTCTGCCAAAATATGGTGCTAGCATCTTGAATCTGTCCAGTGCAAGACTTTATAGTAGCAAAATTATTTGGTTTTAAAGTTTAAGTAAATTTAATCAGAAATGAATAGTAGTTACTATATGTATCTTAAACAGTGAACTTTATAGCATCATTAAGGAATAATAGCAAGCTAATACATTTCATTTATGTATAAATAAGACATTAGAAACTTGATAATTAAAAGAAATTATCAAAACCTAAACTTGACGTGTCGGTCTTTTGAACAGTGTTAACACACAACAGTGATCCTAGCTTATGAATAGCTGAATTATGATATATAATATAAAATAAGCAATTTACCTTACAAGTAATGTTTTCATACTATGGGGGGAAAATGCCAGTTTTCCCATTGGTACTAATAAAGTTTAGGCATTAACATGCTGTTTCAGTGTTTCTCGTGGAAAGAAAAGTGTTGAAAAAAGCACAATATATTCTGCAGAGTATACATAAGAAGAACAGAAGTATTTGAAAATTCCATTTCTAGTCACTTTGAATCTCCTCTTCTTTTTTTCCCCTCACTGCAGGGCACTAGTAAACTCTAGTGAGATACAAAATAAAGCAGAATTAGGAAATGCCAGCAGCGCACTCCCGGTCTCCCTCCTAAATCCAGAGTGCCAAGCAGCACACTGCAGGCTCTCTGAACACTTTTCTATTTGATGCTCATCACTTCACAACTGACAACATCAATTAGTTTTTACTGGGGTTATATTTCATCTGATATAATTAATAAACACGGTAATGAAGAGAAATTGCTCAGGTGATTTCATTATTTCATCAGCATACTTGAATACCAACGATTCTAGCAGAACAGCAATACATCTGCATTATCTCCTGCACAGCACAGCACCATTGAGTGGATGCACAAGGAGGAAGGGACAGGAGCACAGATCAGCAGGAGGAGGTAAGGAGTGGAGTTTCTCCAAGGGACAGTGGTGACATGCAACACGCTCCTTGCCAGAGGCGGGACGCTCCTGCACTGGTACATTCAGCTGAAGAGGACTGACTGCTTGCCCAGCTGAGTTCAGGAAAGAACTTAAAGCAGTCTTTTGTTGAAAAATCATCTGATTAAAAACAGCCAATACAACACAGATCCTGAGGGTGAAGGAACTCACGTTAGCATTTTGCACGTGTCAGAAGTTACATCTTCTGAGAGACTGCTAAATTTCAGACTTGCCAGTTTGTTGAGGAACAGAACGTACAACTGCATTTCAGAGCTTCAGCGTGAAGAAACTATTCCTTAGGAGCAATTTAGCTGCCATCAGTTCATCTATGGACTAAGGAGCCATCCAGTCTAAGTTGAGGTTCATTGTCTTAGTTGCCAGTGCATACACAGTTCCCCCAAAACAATTCAACAACCTATTGTAAAGTACAGCAAAAGTCCAGCTCAATATGTGTTAGGCATCACTGGAACACCTGAAGGCTTGCTGCTTTTTTCCTGATAAAAAAGGTATGAAACATGACATCTGTTTCTTAAGTTGTCATCACTGAAATCAAGAGGTCTAGTCAAAATGACAGCAGGCCAGAATAGCATTTATGTTAACAAAAATGACCATCATCGTTACCCAGTCAGTACAGGCTCAATTAACCCAAATTTTATTCTCCCCCAAATCTGCAAACTCTACATATTCCCCCTCCCCGGGTATTTCAAGCTACAAATTTATCATAGTCATTTTATATGTGAAATGACTTAAATGTAAACTTTCTTCCAGATTAAAAAAAAAAAAAAAAGAAAAAAAGTTTTAGTTTCAACAAAATTAATTTAGAACGACAATATGCAACACTGAGGACTGATTTTTTTAAAGTCTGGACGAAAGGATTTTACACACTCACACTCACACATTCTCCCACACTTAAAAAAAAATTACACACACCCAGTTGAAAAATGGAACATTTCTTTTGGGAGGAGAGGAGGTTTTAGTTTGAGTCAAGAAAGGTATTTATAGTTAACCAACATTTTTTTCTGGCTTGCATGCATAGAGGAATTACTCTATATCTGGGATCTAGCAGTGCAGCAAACTGCATCCTGTTTGCATCAGCTATACAGTTTGCTTTTATAAATCATGAAAATGGTGTCCTTTGGTAGATATATAAGCTTCTATAACTTAATATAGTATAAATGTCTAACAATGAAATAACTATTTCCAGGAATAGCTGGCAAAACTGAGTCTAAAAATTTGGCAACGGTATCTATTTTAAAAAGTTTAATTTGTAAACATTGTAAGTTATTACTTTAAAAGCTATTAAACTGTTGCCATCTAAGCACAGATTTGAAAGGCAAAAGCCAGAGTAAATAGCTATTTACAGATTTAAGAACATACTGTTTAATATTAATCAAGTGCCTAACTAGAATGAACAGTACTTATTTTCTTATAAAATATTTCAAAATTCAAAGAATTATTTGTAGTTTGGTATATGTACTATTAGGCATTTCAAAATTACCTAGCAGAATCCTGTGACAGTGTAGCTACAAGAACAGCTCTCACCTAAAGGCAAAGTAACTTGTCTTTGTAAGGCGCTGTGAAGCTGTACAAATGCTCAGGCTTCTTTAGTATCTTCCAAAGTATTTTTGGAGCATTAGTTGAAATTCACTTAATGCTACAACTCCAGAAAAAAACTCACTGGAAATCGCTTTAGAAAAAAAAAGGTTGGTTTTTTTTAAAAGTTTTTAATTCTATTTTAAGTCTATTTTAAGTCTATCTGAGGTCTGTAGAAGGTCCTGCAGGAGTGGAAAATGTGACTTGCCGCTTTGTTTATCAATTTTTCTTACCAAGTAAGAGCTTAACTGGCTGAACTGCTGATTGTGGGCCAGGCCACACCATGAACCGTCAGCCAGCTAATTTCTGTCCTCCTCATTTCAATGATTTAATGCACAGCCACAGGTCCAGATTTATGGGAAACCGAACTTAAAACCTGGGAAACGGACATTACCTAAGTATCGACACCAAGGCGTAGTGTATCATTTTAGACTTCCTTATCAATTATGATTTAAAACCAACAGAAGCCTCTTTAAACCAAAGCCTTCTCAACATTCTGTAGAAGTTATTAACTGCACCCTTAGGTAACGGCATTACTGGAATAAAATCTAGAAGCTCAGACTTAAGCGGACATTACAAGGGAACTCCAGAAACACGCCCCCAATCAGCATAAAGCAGATTAGCGAGGAGTTCCTCGTTCCCTCCCTTCACTCGTTAGGCTGTTTGATTTTGCCACTGCTTTCACCAGCGGCGTGGACTCCTCTGTTATGCACCACAGGGTAAGGAAAAGCTGCACCGCCACAAGTGTAATTTAGATTTGCAAGCCGTGAGAGAGCTTTAATGCTACCTGGAGGTCTGCCTGGGCTGACTTTGTATCCCGCCGCTTTAGTTGTACCCAAGGGTCTGCCTGGACTTGTCTTAAATCCGGCCGCTTTGGTGGTCCCCAGGGGCCGGCCCGTGCTGGTTCGGTACCCTGCCGACTTGGTGGTCCCCGAGGGCCGCCCGCGCTTCCCGGAGCGGTTCAGGTTTTTCTTTTTCTTCAGTTCATCTTTTGCCTCAATGTTCCTGCCGCTGGTGGTCTGCAAGTGGGGGTCGCTCAGGGCGTCCTGTCTCTGGCAGGCGATGGGTTTGTGGCCCACGGCGTGGCCGTACTTGCCCTGCTGGGGGGCGTAGAGGTCAAACTGATCCGCGGCCCTGACGCCGTCCTCGTTCAGGCAGGAGCCCTTGCCCGTCCCACAGAAAGCTGCGTTACTGCTGGCGACGGGGTGCATCATTTTCTACCAAAAACAGCACAGGGAAACACGGGTCAATACGTCACCACGCTGCAGCGTTCCGCGAGAGAGATTCTTGCAAAAGCCACCTCTGTTTCATAAAATTAGTCCAAACTACTTTGTCTGTTTTTAGTACACGGTACCGATGTCGGTAAATTGCTTTTAGGATTAGTTTTATTGAGGTTCTGCACAGTAACCTTTACACATAGTCAAAAAGGACAGTTTAAACCACGTATTGTTCACATAGGTGTAATTAGGGAAGAAGTTAAAAAAGCTGAACAACAGCACTTCGGCAACCAAGACCTACAATATTTGCTTACCTACGATTCCAAAACCCTTCTAACCAAATCTCATCTAAATTTTAGTTGTTCTAGCTCTAAGATTAATCTATGACTCAGCTGTAAGCCACAGAAAGGTAAGTTATAACTCTCCTGGTATAGTAGATACAGGGTCCTAAAGGTTTTTCTGTTTGCTTAACTGCAGCAAAAGAACACAGCGCTCATCGGTTTTCTTATTTCGTGTCGCAATTGGCGTCGAAGAAAGGAAAACAAAAGGCATTTGGCAACACGGTGGTGCCATAGTTGGGAAAGCAGAGGGATGAAATGAATTTGTAATGAAGAACAAGATGCTGGATTGCAGAAATGCCACTGCTGTCCTAGTTAGGAGAGCACGTACAAACTGCCAGCCCTGAGACATGTTGATATTGTTGGCATTGCCAACAACCCTGAGAAATAAAGCAATTACATCTCCCATTCAACTATACTGGTTCTACAACTTAAATAAGCTGCAAGTACTCAAAGTCTAAGATAGCAATATTCAGCCACGCTGAAGACAAAATTAGGCCAATAAATATCTGGCCCTTCAGAGTACTTCTCTATGTCTTACAGCCACACTTAAGACACCAAAAATGTCTTCCCATGGTTCAATTTCACGAGTAGATAAGGTCTGGAAGATTTATTATCTTTTCCCTACAATAGCTCTGGAATATCACCTACAGCAACACAATTTAAACTCTACCATTGATTACTGAATTTATTTGGCAGTTATGAATGCTTCCTGCCAGCCAGAGAGAAAGCACACAGCACATTCTATTTACCCTGGAGTAAATCCCCGTGCTCTTTTCTCCTGATTACAAAGGATACATTCCCTGCTGGAACACTCAATCTGCCCTGCCTTGTCAAAGGCACATTACAGTGTGCATTACTCTTGTGCAAATATATGAATATGGGTTAATGTCAAATAGTGAAATTATGATAGTAATACAGTTTAAATATTAGATGTTCTAGCAGAGATAATCCAAGTGCTACAATCCTGGTGTACTGAATGAGGTACAGCAGAACAGAAGTGAAACCACTGTTTTTGCAGCTGTTAACATCCAAACAAAACAGCAAAGAACAGTTTGCAAGCTTGCACTTAGCAAAGGGCAAAGGAAATAAGCAAAGGGCAAAGGAAATAAGCTCAGGTCAAGAGACCAGGCAGACTTTTCTGTGCAGCAATACAGAAGGAAGCTTAAGGTTTTCTACAATTAGCAGTCAAAATATGTTACCTTTCTTTAACCCCACTAGAAAAGTGCCTGCAATATCACAAAAAAATACCTGAGATTTTTCACATGTAACTGCAAACATGAGGGTTCTATAATCTCCTTTTGCTGCAGAGAGAGTAAAGGGCAGCAGCTCTGAAAGGCTGTTCAGCTGTTTGCTGATGCACTAGAGACACCTGCAGTGGCCAGCAGCATTCTTGTCTCAGTACTCTGTTAAACACAGGAATACTGGCTTTGGCCCCAGAAAACTGCTCCAAGCTCAGCTGAGCTGCCCAGTATCCAAGGAACACAGCAGAGCTGGGAGAAGGCACAGAATAAAAGCAGGGGCCCCTGGTACTTCTCATGAGACCGACCAGCTCACGTGTTACATTCTTATCCTCTGCTGCTTCTCCTCATCACACCGGGGGGGTTTCCATCCATCTTTCTAGGGGAGAGCCACCAGGAGTACCCCCAGACAGTGAATACATTCTGTTGTAGCTGACAAGGGCTGGAGCTCCATCACCACGTGCAGTACCAGGGAACAAACACTGACTCCAAACACAAGCCTGGGGATGGTACTTTACCTTCCATCTGCCAACACCCAGCGTCACTGCAATGGATGAACGGACAAAGACACTACAAATCAGTAACTGGTTAAAATTTCTTTCTAGAGGAAGCTTAACAAAGCCCCCAATCTCAGTGGAAGACTGCCAATGGGATTTTTTTAATGCATTTCTCCCCCACTCTCTGCACCATTTTTCATCAAACCATGCAAATTTCAAGTAGTAGCCAAGGCTCCTCTTCTATCTCCTTTGATTTAAGACTTTTTTTGAAAAGTTTTTAAAAGGAAACTATAATCAAGCTCAATTACCCTAACATGGAATCTCCAGCACAATTTTCCTTCATTCACATTACAGTAGGGAATAAAAGAATGTAGAGAGTCTCTCTGCAGAGTGGAAGCAGGTTTCTTGGCAGGGAGATACACAGTATAAAAGAGAATTGGTATAAAACACAAAGCTATGCCAATTTAAAAATTACACTCTAGCAAATTATAGAGCTAAACACATACAACTTTGTGTGCAATCATTCTTGAATAAAACCCTCCAAAAATTTCCAACAAGATTAAACTTTCTAGTTTTAAACCTGTAAATAGACATGTAAAAAATACTTGAGACTGTTTACTTAAATCAGTTTTTAAACTGATTTAACTGGCTGGCTGAGTATCTCTGTATCAATAAACAGTTGAGGCACTGCAATAAGGAAATTCAGTTGTATTTCAAAAAGATTTGCTGGAAAGTGACTGTGAAGGATTTTCTGCATGGATCTTTTAGTGCCTGGTAATTTATATCTATACAAACGCTGGGGAAGGGAGGAGGCACTGGATAAGCTGGCTTTGGGAAAAGAGGCAGCTTCTCATGCAACAAAGCACAGAAATTCCAGCACTGCTGGAAAGAAGCAGGATGGTCCATCCTACAAAGCTTTGGGGATGTGTGGACATGGCCACCACCCCTCCTTGCATCCCTAAAATACAGCTTAACACACAGCTCCAGCTCTCAGCTGCCAAAGCTCCTGGTGTTGTTATGGTCCATCTCTCTCCAGGCTCTCCTCCTGCAGGAAATTCCCATTCGTGACCTGTTCACTACACAAAATTGCAGTATCAAAGCTACTCACATCACACTATATAAGAACATCCTCTTGGGCTGTGATGTGATGCCATCTTTGGCTTTCACACATCATACCTTGCCTTCCTCACGGGCACGATTCAGCTGCCAGCGTAGACAAGATGGAACCTTTGATAACCATGGAAGTTCACAAGCCCCCAAAACAGGCACTTGCAGGAGTTATTTTGTACTGACCACTGGCCTGAAAGCCCTTATCTGCAGGGAGCACAATAATCAGTGCCAGCACAAGCAGCAGCAGCTGCTCCGCTCCCACCCACCCCAGGCTGCGTCCTGGGGCCCGGGGAGCCGGGACACACCTGGCTCACCAAGTACCTCTGACTTCTGCTAAAACACACCTGAATCACAGCAGAACTGCACACAACTCCAAGTCCATCTACACTACAGCTTTTTGAACGATGAATCCCAGGAAGGGTAAACTCCTCACACGGGCAGGGACAATTCTGCTTTTAATGAGGGTTAGTATACAACACCCACTCACTTTTCTGAGGTTTTGCACCAGTTTCCACAGCATCCATGGGGCTGTGGGAGGCTGTAGCAGCACATTTTCATCATCACCCAACACACACCAAGTATGTGAGTCGCTCCTTAACAAGAGCAGCAGCCCACAAGCACCACTTGTGCACAGCTCTCGGAGGGTCACTGCTGCCAGGGAGCAGAGCACAGGCGCGGCTCTGTTCGGGATCCCTCATAAAGGACTCTCTATGCCCACTTCCACGGCTCTGGGGAGCAGCACAGGGCTCCTTTGCTTTGCAGGGGGGTTGAGCAGCAACAGCAGCAGCAGGAATATTTTCCCTTTCAAGAGCACAACAGAAATCTGGTGTCGGTTCTGTTCTTCTCTCTTAGGACAGCGTGTGCGAGAAATCCTTTCATCACTCACCGAGAAGAATTAATTCTATCATTTAAATGTTTTTCACATGTCCCTGTTATTGTCAGCTCCTTTTCTACACATTAACTCTTGCTAAAGCAGGGCCCTACCCAGTCTTTAAAACCCTGGAACTGCTTGCTTTCACAAAGATGCACCTTACCTGGAGTATTCATGTAAATATTTTAAAAATACTAAGTATGGAATTCTATCAATCAGTGGCACAACATGCAGTGCTAACACCTGAACCTACAGTTGTGAGGCTCGATAACCAGCTCTTCCACACTGTGCTTATGAAGCCCTTTCTGCAGTTGGTGCACAATATGATTTTTCTTGCCATAAGACACCGGGTAAAATATATTAAAAACTACCAAAATGTAAGAAATCATTTCTTTACAGCAGTGACTTGCTAGAGTTACTACATGACAACATAAGGCTGCAAATCAGGAGATGACATAACTTTGGAAACGGTTTCTTTCTCAATTATTCTCAGAAATTAAAGAGTTCCCCAAGCAATACAGCTTACAAGCATGGTCCTTCCCCTGGTGACCCAGAGTCATTTTCTTATATGACAAAAATAAAGAGAAGAGTTATCTGGAGCTGAAACACCCACCCCCTTGAAACTCCCCTTCCCAGAGGTGCCAGGCAGAGCGGGAGCCTTCCCTCCCCAGCCCCTGTGCCTCCTGACCAGAGCTGCCACCTGGGCTCGGTCTCTGTGCCCCAAAGTTCAAGTCTTTCACTCAGACACCCCAGGAGAAACAAAGCTCTCAAAGCCCAAGCACCAGCTTTGTGTTACAGACACAGCTCAAGTGCTCTCACAAAGAGTTGATGTTGGCAAGCACCACTAGGCTAAGTGTCAAGTAAACTGAACTTAGAGGGTTCACTCATTATTTGATTGCAAAACCAGGCAAACAAGTAATTGTTTCGCTTTATAACCCTAAAAACCAAGTCAGCCATATCCAAGGGCAGAGTTTCGCTAGACGCTAACGCCAGCAAGGATGTCAGCTGACTTCTTCCCACCCCAAAATTAAGATCATATATGATGATGGTGACAAACAGGAAACCTTGAAAGGCTTAAAACAGCTTCACAAAAATTAAGGAAGATGGCATCAACGAGTTAATTACCTGTGCACCTTCAGTTTTACTGACACAAGTGACAGTTTGGTTTCATAATCAACAGAAACCACTCTGAATCCACCCTTTTTCTGAACGGGACAATCTTGCCTTTTCCTCTTCTCCCACATTCCCACTCCTTCTGCCAACACTATTGTGCAAGAGCAAGATAAATCAACACCAGGGATCTGATCCAGGTGAAAACTAATCCAACAAGAAAGCAAAAGCAACAGTGTGTAGGCATGGGGGCAAGAAAAGTGACAGAAAGCCACATTTCCATCAGCACAGACACTCCCAGGTCAGCCCAAGCCACACTACCCCGCAGGCTGCCACTGCCCCCACGCCCTGGTAACGTTGCTAAAAAAAAATAACAAGAACTCAAAATGATGGTCTTAGAGGACTTCAAAGATCTGGATGACAGGCACAAGTCCCAAACACAGCACGGGGATGGAGGTTGGAGAAGAGCCCCAGAGCTGGGGATGGAGCAGCAGAATCCAGCAGCCATCAGGGCAGACAGACTGGCTTAGGAGAGTACCCTGGAACTGCACCCTCCTGACTCTGCGGTTCTGCAATTACCCAACTTCAAGGCAAACCAAATATGCATAGGAATGATGGAGCAGGTATGAAGTGGATCTTTACAAAGAAAGGATTATTAGAGTTTGTGAATTGTCCATTCACTTCAAGGGGCTATTCCCCCCCAAAGAAGGAGCAGTCCTTTCCATAGCCTAGAAGAAGGGTTTTGAGGAGCTGGAGACACTTATTCATCTCCGTGGGTGTTCTGTTCTCACCCACCTGCTCTTCTCCCCAGGGCTGCAGTCTCGAACAATAGCTCCAGAGGTAAGAGGTGCTCATTCATCTCAGTGGGTGTTCTCACCCACCCTCTCCTTTCCCTAGCCTGCTACCACTAAAGGACTTTCCAGCTTAAGGGATGGACCGAGCACCTCCCTCCTGATGTGCATTTCCAGTTTCTCTGTGACAGGACCGTGCAGAAGCTCTGGACACCTTTCCACACCCCCAAACCCAGCCATGGCAGCGTCCTTGGGTGAGAAAGCAGGAAGACAAAGTCCACTTGTTGAATCTGTTCAACAATGGCCAATGGAAAAACATGCTGGACTCTTTTTTATTTAACGTTGCATCTAAAATATGAGTGATACGGGTAGAGACACACACATAGACAAAACTCCAAGAGAAATTGTGGCATTTGAAGACTGAAATAGAAGTAAACCATAATTTAAGAAATATTTTAAGAGTGCCCCTCCTACCCTTTCATTTTACACAAATAAAAACCACACGGATCAAAATAACTGTTAATCCAGGGAGAACTGCACACACATTTAAGGGGTGCAGCTATTCACTAATTAATTACCGCAGAAGGACGATGCATAAAACTATCGGTAACTGTCCGTGAGAATACACAGCCCTGACACGCGTTATGTCAGAAGGCAAAGAGGCACAGAAGGGACACGGCGAGGCTCTCCAGGTACCCCGAGGAGCCAAGGCACCGCTACTTAGGCGTCGGGAAATACATCCACGGGCTGTACGCACAAATGCGGATGCCCCACGCGATGGGAATTTGCTCTAATAAACAGTGCTGCACACACGCCAGCCCCACGCACGGAGCTGCGGCTGCCGAGGGGAAGGAACAATTCCCGGCCGCAGGCTGGACAGCGGGAGGGCCCAGCCCCACCTGGAGCGGCAAGGGCCGACTGAGGGGACAAAGGGGCGGCACGGCTCCGTCCGACGCGGCCGCAGCCGGGGACAGCGCGCCGGGAGCGGCCCCGCG
>WEIU01010807.1:634127-657099 GCA_013389925.1 Aegithalos caudatus | reverse complement strand
CGCGGCCGCGCCCGTCCCTGGACGCGGTCAAGTATTACCGGTGCTTCCAGCACTGCCCTTTGGATGGAGGAGCGTGGTGTGTTCTGTGTCGAAAGTACACACACAGTCACAGGCTCACTCAGGTTGGACAAGACCTCTGGGGTCCCGGACCCCAGCCTATGCCCGAGGCCGCCTCGCCAAACAGAGCAGGGCACGGGGTGCCACATCCAGCCTCGGCTCAAACACCTCCAGGGGCCGTGACTCCATCACCTCCACCCCACCCCACGCTGCAATCCATTAGGGAGCAGTCCCGCCTCAGGGCTGGTAGAAGGATGGTTCGGTTCGTTCTGTGCCTGCAGTGGGCACAGCTGCCATTTCCAGCCAACTCACACGGGGCTGGGGCTGGGCACGGACCGGCCGTGTCTTACAGCACCAGTGTGGGACTGCTGGGTATTAAATATTTTGCTTTGTTTCATCCCATGTGTGTTCTGAAGAGTTCAGTATTGCAGTCGCACTTCCTTATAAACACAACTTTATACCTGCAAGCAGGGACAGCATTTGCAGGAACTGCAACTTCGACTGTTTCCAAAAAAATCCCACAGAAACGTGAATTTCAAGCACATTTCACCATCCAACCTTTTGCCCACTTGGTGGAGGGCTTTGGCCAACATATTTTTTAATCCACATTTGTTAACGACTGTAAGATCCCTGCCCTTCATTAGCACTCTTGGTCCAGGGTCTGAATGGTCATATTGGTTCTTAACTGGCTGACACACAAAAGAGCCTGAAAAAATACGGTGTACTGTTCAGATGAGGTTTTAGAAAATAAAAGCAAAAAACACCAGGAAGCAAGAACCTGCAGCTTTCACAAATGGTTAATTCTACTTTTAAAAATATTTTCCTCTCCTGTTGTTTGAGGAGCAGAATGCTGTACTCCAACACTAAGATATTCCATTTCTACAATACTTGGAGCTCTCGAGGCCGAAAATGGCTGTGAAACATCCTGCCAAGACGATGATTCATATTCTTGCCATTTCTTCCTAACGCATTCAGGAATCCTCACTTGTAATATAAGAAAGCAGCAGGGAAAAGCAGCATTTATTTAGCTTAATTTAGCAAATGATTCAGTTTATTTACAAAGCTCATCTTTCTGATGTTCAAACGCCTGTTGGAAATGCTGATGAAAAATGGTTCAATTCAATTCTGTGTCCTGTTCTTTTCAGTATTTCAGTCTGGAAGGTGATGAAGGCAGGCTGGGCTCAGCCTCCCGATTTCTGCAGAAATTGTGGTCTCAACAGAACACAGAAGCCATCAGACCCTAGAGCAGTGGAAGTGCAGTCTGAGGCAGTGAAAGGCTCCATCCATCCCCAGCTGTTGTCGAGGCTGTTCCTGGCAGAGCAGAGCAAGGTGTGAATGTCTGACCTGGAACTGGCCTGGCTCTGTGATGGTCCTGGCAGAGCAGAGCAGAGCAAGGTGTGAATGTCTGACCTGGAACTGGCCTGGCTCTGTGATGGCCAGGTTGGTGTCACTGCCCTGCACCAAACTCCAGGCACAGCCACAGCACCTGACCAGCTCACTGTTGTCATCTGCTGGCACCAGGGCCCAGTGCCCTCCTGTGAAGCTGTGCTAACAACAGGGACCAAACACTGATGAACTGTTCTGCCACTCTTGTCACAGCGCCCAGGGCCTGAAGCACACGTGTTCCTCTGGTTGTGAATCTGCTTCCTCCTTTTCTCCCTCTTAAGGACTTACTCATTAGCAGCACCAAATTATTACATTAATTATCTGCAGGATAAGTGATGGAATGAAATGCTGACCCTTCCTGTATCCAAACCACAACGTGCCATTCTCCTCCTCTCTCACTGAAGGATCCACATTTTCAAGGAGAGGAAGGGCCTCAAAGCACAAGTTCCTTCTACCAATACAGGAGCTCCTCGCTCCTGGGCTCTGGAGCATGCTGAGCCAACAGGGAGAATTCAATGTGGGAACTGCCATCAGCTCCTGTCTATTGAATTGTGAATTATCTGAGCTGATAATTTCTACAAATTCACTTCCTTGCTAACATGCACGAGCAGAGGAAAGTTAGGTTTTAACGAAAAGCCTTAATCTTAAGTGTAACATTTTCCTTGCTTGGCCATTCATTTCAGAAGAGTTGCCATGAGGTATTTATTATTTTGAGAAACGTTTGTGATTATGAACTTCATACTTAGAATGGCCAAAGTATAAAATAACTTAATCATATGCTCACTCCACAGTAGATTGTTAGTAATTTCTTAGCTCACTAGAACAACTTAGATCTGAGATGTTAATTAATTTACCTCTGCTTATGCTGGTCAGCTTAACAATCTTGTATGTCTCAGTTTGACTAAAGAAAAATATTTAAATCTGTTTCAGATGAAGTGTCTCAGAGAAGTAATGTTTGGGTGGCAATCCCTCAAACTAATGGTCATTTATTTAAAAACAATTGTTTCCACTGTAGCTAGAACTATGAAAACAAATCTTCCCGCCTAGCATTGTATAAACCTTGTACAAAATGTACATTTTGGGACAAATCTGAGTCCAGCTGCGCCCCTTTTATTTTTGCATTTTTAGGTTGCTGTCTGCCTCCACTCCCCCATCCAGCCAGACACAGTTAGCTGGAAGCCAGAATTTATTCTGCAAACGCCCAAGCTCTAAGAACACAAACTTGTTTAAGCTGAGACCATATTTGGAAGAGATCTGGGTCAAGGAAAATAATCAAAGGAAGGAGCATTCCTGGAGCACCACGTGAGGAGGCCAGGGCACACACAGGGCCTGGCACTGCTGCTCAGGGATGGCCTCAGTGCCTCCCTGCCACCCGAGCGCACCGAGAACCTCAGCAGCGCCCGCAGGCACAGCCAGGCCCTGGGAAACGAGGGCTTCAGCAGAACACCACCAATGGATCATGGCAGGAAGTTAAAAACAAACCCAGGCCAGCTCCACAGGCTCCATCCTCACAGCCACAGGTACTGTCTGTAACCTTCCACTACTGTGGCTGAAGTGACCACCCTCTCTTACAACTAACCGTGCCTCAAGGACCGAAACACCAAAGTATTCTCTCACTCCCTCAAAGTCCAGCATTCTTTTTCTTATTTTAGGAAGACCCCAAATCCAGCCTTTGGTGTTTGTTTTATATTCAGCTGCCACAACTGCAGAATTTCAGGAAAACTTTGCTTAACGAATTTTTTTTTCTTCCACTTGGAAGACTTGAGTAGGAAAAGCCCCTACAGATGGTACTTTGAGCCTCTGAATATTTTATTTAATTAGCAGCCAAATGCACATTAACTAAATTGCAGTGCTTTAATTGTACAAGTAAAATCCCAAGCAGCCAGCACAAGGAACAGCTACAGAACATGCTGGCTGTGATCTACACTCATTATCTGTGTTTATGTTTATAGCATAAAGTCAGTAGGCACAATCGGCCTTGAGCTGCCTGTTTTAAACAAAAGGTGGCAACCATGTGCCATACAGTTCAGGAGTATAACATCCTGAACTGTGGTAGCACACGTTTTTTATTTTGCTGTGAATTTCCTCCCCCACACAAAATGCTGGATTTAGTCTCTCCTGTTTTCCTGGCTAAGGCATTAATCCTTCATGGTGTTGGGGGCTCATTGCTGTTTGAATCTCAGTGGGTCACTTGCACAGAGAATGAGGGAGCTGGCCTGGGAGCAGGGCTCTCACTCTGGAAAGCAGCCAAATGATGTTTATAAAGAACTTGTCTATATCTATGGACACACTTGTGAACAACTACATAGAGCGATTTTCATTATTGAATTGTATCTTCTCCAAACTTTTATTCTCATCTTGCCTCTAGTGTTTATTTCCCTGTGTAATTGTTAATTTGAGAGGTCCTTTCCCCTGGCTTTTATGCATCTTGCTCCTGTTTTCACCTATCCAAAGACCTTCACTGTGACTTTCACAACTGAGTCTGGGCTGTGTTGCCTTGCACTTCCAGCACAAAAACAAAAGTACAAACTGCTGTTCACATCACCCTTCTCCAGACAGCGTGGGGAGACTGTCACAGGAAAAAACACAGAAGCAGTGCAAATGCAGAAAACAGAGGAGCTATTCAGGAAGACAGTTTCTGAAAAATATACATTGAAATTGCTTTTATTTTTGCTGGAATTAAAAAAACATAAGAATATCGACATTGCATTTAAAACCCCCAGGAAGTTAAAGATTATACATTTTTGCATCTCTGAAATCCAATGAAAGTATCTCTATCATGCCTTTTTTAGGATATATCAATGTATGAACATTTTGAACCAAGATTTTTAATGACATGTCAGGCTGTCCAAACTCTGCAGTGTTCTTCATTAAATATACAAAATGTGTCACTCTTCAGGGAAAGGACACTGTCCAAGAGTTAGACAATTCAACAAAGAATTTCTAGGAAAGACAACAAACCCCAGTTCTTAAGGGAAGAAAAACCAATGTACTTAAATGTAATCACAAAACTTTAGTTTAGGATTTCTGTTTCAAGTTTTGGAAAGTGTTCCTGTGTGTGGTGCTTCTCTCTGCTCTACTCCATGTATTAATACTGGCAAGTACTACATTAGGTGTGTCCTTACCCAAAAAGCAGACTGGTATTGTCATTGCTTTGCTCCTTCCCTGTACTGCAAATAAGGTACTAACAGGGTAACAGACAGTTGTATGCAAACACAAAGAATCACTTAAATTACCTGAAGTTTGGGAAGAAAAGTGAATTTATACAGCCATGATGCAGATTGAATGATTTGTCTCCACCAGGGTTAGAGCAGTATATACAGAGCTGGTTTAAAATGACACATTTCTTCTCAATGTGTCAGGTAAGAAAAGCTTTCTGTCAAAGTCCTTTTGAAAGTCTTCATCTTGGAAGTCTTGCAGCTGCTAGAATGAGACAATTCAAATTGCTACTGCCTCAGCTCCAGACAAGCAGACAATGCTTAGGAGTAGAGTCCATCATGAATCCTACTGGTTATGGGTTAAGACCTCAAAAACATTGGTCTTGCCTGTCCCAGTAGTTATTGACTGCAATGATAGTATTGGTGGAATTAATTCATAAATATCACTATACATTTTTACTTAAAGTCATGGCCTAACAGTAATAAAGATGACAATCCTGGGGGAATAACCACATTAAATGTATATATAAGAACACTATAAAAGAGTGACAAAGTTGTATTTCATTACAAAAGAGGCTTCTCTTTTTTTTTTTTTTTTCTGCTAATTCCTTTTTAAACTAAAACAGAGATTCTTATGTCACCAAATGAGGAAAAAAAAAATCACATCCTAAAATTCTGATGTTTAGAAAAAAACAGGAAAACTATTGTCATACTACAAAACATTTCACTTTACAATGACCCCAAAGAGTTATCTATTACCCAGGTGATAAACTGGGACATGAGGGTAAAATCTTAAAACAAGACCTCGAGTATTTTTGGATAAAATTCTCTACTCTGATCAATGCAAGACTCTCTGACCTCAGGGGGACATTTGTTCAGGGAATGAATGTGGGTGCAACCAGCCAGAGAGATGCTATGGATCAGGAGAAAAATCCTGCCTTTATTTTGTTTGTTTGTTTGTAATTTTTCCACTAGAAACTAATGTGTGAACCATTTCAACAATATGAAGCAGGTACATTCTAACAATTTCCAACACAAATCCCAACATTTTCATTTAATTAACAGTATTACTGTCTGTCAAAAAAAATTAAACGTTTATTTGTATTCTTTATGATGAAAAGTATATAAACTGCACTTTTAAATTAAATCATGTTCTGCCAAAACTGGTCTGCTTTAAGACTGATAACTTGAGTGAGGAGAATTAAGATGCTTCAGCAAGTATCAATTTTCTGTTAAAAAAATGTCCGCAAGATGAAATAAAAAAATTTCTTAATTTACAATAAGCAGTGTAAACAGCAAAAACAACAGAAGCCACAAAGTTTCACGCACCAGCTGCTAGCAGACAGGTAACTCCAAATGCTCATAGAACTTTGTATCTTCCTTTGTTGGTTGGTTGGTAAGAATTTTGCTGCAAATAAAGAAGAGGACGATCACAGTTAAAAGTGAAGATGGATGAATGAATTACAATAAAATCCCATTAAGTTATTAGCTGGGTATGTTGCAAAGTTACAGCAAACCAGATCTCCCAACACATACAAAATATCAGAATGAGGGGGACAATTCTCCTCTCCCCTGCCTGATGGTGTTGAGGGGTCTTCACTCAAAGAGCTCTGTCAATGTGTCCTCTCCAGCTGCTGGCTGACAGTAGCCCTGTTCTGGCTGATTAACAAGTGCCTTGCATGTTCAGGGTGTTCAATAAAACTGTGTTTTTGAGATCTGTGGGTCCCAGTCCCTGATATTAATAAAACCTTATGATGCCAGAGCATCAGCATTTGCAGAAGTCAATCTCATACAGCAGAGATTAAGGCACTTTCCCTCTGCATTCTGGATATTGCACTCACCAATCTGATGAGCTCCTCTTTTATAAGTCGTGTGATTTCTGCCTTTGCTTTCTGTACAGCCAGTTCATTGGCACCTGTAGATAAAAATACGTATTATCACTTTGTGTATATGAAACCTACAGAATACACTGCTGTCTACTTTCAGAAGCACAGTAAAATTTGCTGAGTATCATCAGCTATTTGGTGAAGAACACTCTTGCACAGAATGCCAAAGCCTGCCGTGTTCTCTTTTAAGGAAGATACTCCAGTCATAAATGATAATGTTCAGAAATATGTAGGATTAGAGCTTTCTTGAGAAAAATTCAACCATCATGACATTTGCCAAGTTGTTGTTGTAGTAGTTGATGCAGTTTCTTGTACCTTTAACAGCCTAAACAAAAATATATTTTCTTCCTCATTTCACACTGGCACAGACCTACTTCTTTTTCCTCTGTTCTTTTCCTCTCTCCCCAACTGATTTCATGTTGTTCTGTGGCAGGTGAGGAGAAGCCTCTCTGTGATCTCCATGGATCATTAGATAAGTGTATAAAGATCAACAAGTGTTTTCAGTAATTGCAATGTAACTGCAGTGAGTCTGTAACTCAAGTGTCCAAACACTGACTACAAAATTTCCATGTCTAATTACAAAACTCCACTCATAGCTTTAACAGGAACATTTATAAAAAGAATACATACTTTCTATAGCCAAATAAATCTTTCGTTCTCCTTCCTTGGGTTCTTTGCCTGGAGGGAAGTAAGTTCCCCTGATTGTAATGGCAGCTTCAGAATATTCACTGATTCTCTGCAGTGCTTCTTTGGAAGTAACTTTCCATCTGGCAGTCTGCAAGGGGAAGGATATGAGAGGATCAACAAGGAGAAAGGCACCACACAAAATGGCAATCCATTGGTTCTACCAGGCACAGAACCTCAAAGATAAATACAGGGAGTTTATACTTGACACTGGGAAACATAAATCCTCAAAATAACAGATGAGGTAAGATCAGAGCAGCAATATTCTGAATGGCAGCAATACTCAGGTACTAAAAAAGGGCAAAGAGCTGTATCAGTCATGGCAGTAAAGCCTTTCCAAAAAACACCAGTGTCAGAGATTTGGGTATTAGACAAGTGGGTAGAGAATGAAGAGATTTTTATCTGATAATGAATACTTGTTTTTCTGATTCTCTCTGGAATATGTCCAAAGCACTGCATTTATATAACCTGAGAAGTAATCACAGGTAATGTAGTAATTTCAATTAGGTATAATCAGAAATAGAGACATAATATTTTACTGGTGGTAAGTATGAAGAGAGGTCCTGTTAAATAATGGTAACTTAAACTTGCTTATAGCAAAATGATTACTTGCCTGTGGGAAGTCATTGATCTCTAATTCTTCTTCATATCTCTTGAAGGATTCATTCTGTCCTCCATCCTGTTTCTCTTCCTCCTGCTTCTCTATGGGTACATAATTGAGCTTGGCATTGATTTTTTCAGCCAGTTGCTCTGCAATGGTCTTGGCAGACACAGTAGGAGCTTGAATGGTGCCTCCCCTCAGGATGGCATTTGTAGCCTGCTGCATCACGTCCTGTAAAAGCACAGGTCCACACTGAGAATAAGGTAGCCAAAAAAAGTCCTCTATAAACCAACAAGGGTTTCATTCAAGCTCTCTATGTAAGGCAATTGTCTACATAACAAATACATTCTCCAGACTTGTGCACTTCCTTCCTTCCTCTCAACAACTCCCTTCATACCTGCAAAGAAAAGATCTTAGTGGTCTTTTGTATTTTCAGCTTAAAATACCTTTGGACATTCCAGAACAATTAAGCTCAATGTAAACACATTGTACTTCACATGTACATCTCTTGCTTCAGCAGAGGAAGATGTTCTGCAGCTCTGCCAAAGCTGCCAAAACTAATTGTGTTATCAGTAATGAATTAACTCTTTGCCAGGGCAGACAAAGCATTTACAGTTCTGTAATAAGTCTTATAAACTTATCAGCTCAGTTCCAAATCCTGTATAAGTGAGTAAGCCCAGCCTAAATGAGATAAACAATGCAAAATGTTAGTAGTGTGCAGAAACACAAAATCAAATGGCAGCTACAGAACAAAGAACTGAACAACCTTTATTAAAAAAGAGTAAGATTGGTCTGTAAAGAGCCTGACCTTAAAGTGGAAGGGAACCATGACTTGTGCCTCTGCTCCAAGATTCTTCTGGGCATTGATTCTCAAAGCCAATCTTTTAGCAATTTCCAATTTTTCTGCATTGCCAGCTGATGGTGTAGGAGCATTTGATGTTCCTGGTGCTGCCATGTCTTTTACTCTTTTCTTTGAATTGAACATGCTTTCAATTTGTTCATCAATCTAAAGAAAATAACAATAACAAATGATCACTGCATTTACCACTATATAATCTTGTTGTCTTAAAGAAAGAAATGCTGAGGGGCATTTAATTTATATGTTCTTAAAGAAATTAATCTTGTATAAAGGGAAGAAGCCTGACCAAAACTACAGTTGAACAATAGTATGACCTAATCAGGAAAAGGTCTGAACAGGATTTACTTGCAAGGTCACAAAAAGGAATCTAGTAAGATTTAGAAATAGAAAATGCTACTATGTCTTTAAAACACTTCAAATAAAAATATATTCACAATTGAGGACCATCGTTCTATTTCATTTATGCAGGATTAATAGCCCAAATCATTTATGTGATATTTACATAACTACACACATTAAGTGTAAAATATGAGTAAGTCAAAAAGAGACACTGAAGATCTACCTAGATCTTGATCTTCCTAGCTATATCACTGTATCTGAACAATACATGCAGTCAGTAACAAAGATGACAGAGTTACAGAAATCCAGGCACTCTGCAGTGTAACCAAATGTATTGAGAAAATCCATAAGCAAGTGAAATCCTATTCCCAAGTGCTTACATCGACAGCTGTATCCTCATCATCTGAATCTTGCAAGCCAAGAGCTGCTTTTTGTAGCTTCTTTCTTTCGTTAGCCAGAGCCTGTTCTGTTTCATCAAATTTAAAACCTTTGCCAGAGAATCCACTACTTTTTTTAATCAATTTTCCCTCCTGAAAACAAAAACATGTATTAGCATACTTAAGAGTTTCAAATCTTAGTTTTGGTAATCATACGATTATTCTAAGATTATACAAGTAATTTAGAAGTTCTTTAAAAAGCAAATCCTAGCACATTCATAAAGCACATCGAATTTAAAAGCTGCATGTCACAGTGAAAGGTAATTTAAAAAAAACTATGTTAATTCAGCAGAGACAGTACCCTATTGGGATTTTCTGTAAATATACATTTTAAATGCTTTGCAAATGTAGTAAAAAAACCCTCCATTTTTTTTGTATCAGAAAAACTCCAGTCACTCTCCTCAGCATGAGATCCTCTGACGGGGAGAGATCCTCTCTGGTGGAGAGCTCTAGAAATTACCATACGAATTCTGTGAAAGGCCTTCATTATCTTGTATGTAAATTTTGTTAAAAGCCCTTTATGCCATAGGTATTCATTACATACCACGTGACAGGATTTAAATTCTCAACAGTTCTTTAAATGAAATTCAAGATGGGCACCTTGAGGTCACTGAAACACTTATGCAAGCACACAGGTGTTCCCAGAGATGTGACCCATGGCTGTGCACTGGACAACTGGACACACGTGCACACACAGCATTCAACCTGGACCAAGCCTCCTACAGAACAAAGAACTACTTACAGCCTTCTGTTGGTCTTTGAAGTCAGCCCAGAGCTTCTCCAAATCAGCAGGAATTGGATTCCCAGACAATTCCAAAGCCTTAATGATATCACCAGCATAACGTGCCTGATCCTCAGTAATGAATGTGTACGCATAGCCCTGATCAAAATTCATTTAAGAAACAATTAGGAAAAAGCTCTAAAGACAGTATCTCTGAATTTATTGAAGCACCCTTGCACAGATGCTGATTTCTGGTCAATGAAAGTAACCATGACAGTCGTGCAATAACTTCTTTTTAGTGGAAGTGTAAAAAGGATGTGATTTCCCAAGAAGCTGATACAGAGGGCTAAGATAGTAAACACTAAAATCTCTCCTTCCAACCAGTGCTGTCATGATTAAAAGTTTGAAAAATTAAAATCTTATCAATTTAATAGGGCACACTTCCAACAGTGAAAAACACCCAAACCTTCAGCCACAAATCGGATTTAAAAGAACACTCAGAGATCAGAAGAACACGTAAGTTCTAAATGTCAGACGGCTAAAGTTCAGAACATATTAAAAGCACTCTTCCCAACAAGAGCACAAACTCCTCTCCCTTGCAGCTATCCCTCATCACACAATAAACAAGGGCAAACAGCCAGTCCCACCCAAGCAGAGAGGTGCACGTACCTTGTTGCCAGCCCTGCCCGTGCGCCCTGCCCGGTGCACGTAGTCCTCGTAGTGGTTGGGACAGCTGTAATTCACCACCAGCATCAGCTGCTTCACGTCCAAGCCCCTGGCTGCTACGGACGTGGCCACCAGGAGTTTGCAGGTCCCGTTCTTGAAGTCATTGATGATGCTGTCCCTGTCATACTGATCAATACCTGCACGACAAATCGGTTCATTACAAAGCTCTGCTTTAAGACACGAGAATTTGTACAGGGTTGAAACACCTCCCAGCTTCAACCAACCAAAACCACAAGCAAATCAAACTTCGATACTTTCACACTTTTGAAGGCAAAGTACATTAGCCAAAATACCTCTATTATTCAGAGTAACTTACTTTTTCAACTATCTTCCCCACACCAAGACCCTCAAAATGTTTTTTAATATTACTTTCTATTTTGTACTTCAGCTGAGACATCATCTGGAGGCTTTGTCGGTTCTCTAAAGGCAACCGAAATCTCAGAAGAACAAGAATATTTTTCCTTCTTCCGCTGCTGCATTCCTGCTGAACGCTGATTTTGTACTTACTGGTTTTATATAAAATGCTCTAAAAATACTGAAAGTTTTAAAATGTTGGGATGGACAGCATTGTAAAGAGATTTTTCTCCTCTTGCTACTTCTGTTCTATTATTACTTGATAGAAGAAAAGTAAAGCAACAACTGCTGTTACTGCGGAATCTCAAATAAAAATATCATGTGATACTCCCCCATGGCACTCACTACTCTACAGTAGCAAGTAGTTAGCAATATTCCCTGAGAGGTGTTAACTCTCAGTAACAGTCCTCTTGCACAGACACAGGATTTGCCATCTGATGACATCTCACAGAGAACGATAGAGTAATTACACAAAACTATCATGTCTGTTTCAGATCAAGAGACAATTATCCTCCCCAATTACAAAGCAAAACCCGCTTATGAAGAAGTAACACCTGGTGCTATTCAGGAACTAAGTGATTTTAACTACTGGATACCACCATCCTAGTTGGGAGTAGTT
Source organism: Aegithalos caudatus (assembly GCA_013389925.1). Taxonomy (NCBI): domain Eukaryota; kingdom Metazoa; phylum Chordata; class Aves; order Passeriformes; family Aegithalidae; genus Aegithalos; species Aegithalos caudatus. The sequence continues at coordinate 645,272 of WEIU01010807.1, read as the reverse complement.
AATATAAATCCTTAAATTTGCAGTTTACCTCCATGAAGAGACAAGCAAGGATAAGAAGCCCTCATTAAATCTTTCAACAACCCATCAGCGTGTTCTTGCTTATCTACAAATATGATAACGGATCCTTTCTCCTGATAATGTCCCAGCAGCTCCAGTAACTTCAGAAACTTGTTCTCCTCTTCTATGACAATCTGGAAAAAGACATACAAAAGCCAAGTAGAAAGAGCATAATTTGTATCTTGAGTCATTAAACAGATCCAGAATGTGTAAAAGTAAAACTCAGGAACAGATTACTTTTTCAGGCTGTTCCCACAGCTAGTGATAAAACAGCTGCTACAAACCATCTTTAAAAATCACACTCACTCGCAGACTAGGGCGTTGATTTATTCTAAGTTCATTTTTAATAAGGCCACCACACTTGTAAAAATAAAAGCTTTGTGGGTATATTGGTTTATATTCAGCATTGCTGGGAACAACCTTTTGCAAGCACACGAGAGGAGAAGCGAGGCAGATGTACCACACTCACCACGTGCTGCTCCACATCAGAACACACAACACTCCTGCCTCCAACCTGCACCTCTATGGGTTTGCTGAGGATCCTGCGAGCCAGGGCCTCCATGGCCCTGGGGAAGGTAGCAGAGAACATGACAGTCTGCCGGTCGGGCCTGACGTTGTCTACAATGCGCATAACCTGCGGAGAGAGAACGTCCCCGTTAACACCCGCGTGCCCCGACAGCCTCGCTCACACACAGCTGTCCTCTCTGAAGGCAGGGGTATCTGCACCTCACAGAATACTAAATATGCACATTTCCTCCTGGCACCGAGCTGCTGGCATTGGAAGACAGGCTGCATTCAGAAGGAAGTTGCATGGCAATATGCAATCTGGCAGCAGCTCAACAAAAATCCTAGGAAATGTAGCAGACACCCTACAGCTCGAGAGACAAATAAAAGGAGTTTTCCTAGTGTTGGAGAACAGTATAGCCCACGACAACTGAAAGCCCTGGATGACCAAAGCTCTCAGCAAGTAATTAATCAGCAGCATTTTCAACATTCTTATCTCTTCTCAAAAGACATCGAAGACTTTATAAACAGACTACAGCTGTATTACACAGGGATACAACACGGCCACAAGTATTCAAAACGAGTGTGTGAAACACCCTGTGTATCAGAGGAAAATCTAAGCTATACAGGAATTTATTGAAAGCAAAACATAGAATCACAGAATGGTTTGGGTTGGAAGGGACCTTAAAGATCACGGAGTTCCAATCTCCTGCCGTGGGGCAGGGACACCGCGCACTAGGTGTGAGGATAACGTGATGTTACAATAATGTGGTAAGAGACAGGAGAGTAACTGAAATATGAGTCGGCTTAAACTGCTGTCTGTATGCAGCACATCCTTTTGAACACCCACTGGCAGTGTAGCAGTAATGGAGCATTGCAAAATCTTTGATGTGAAAACCAGCATCTTTTGGCACCGTCCTTCACACCATGACTTACCTGAGGCTCAAAGCCCATGTCAAACATTCTGTCAGCCTCATCAAGCACAACGTACGTGACTCTACGGAGGTTTGTCACCCGACCTGTGAAAGGAGAGGAAAAAACACATGGGAAACAAAATCAAATGGAAATCTAGTTTCCCTTAGGAATTTATTTTTTAAATGTTATATAGTCTCACTATCGTCTAACAAAGACATTAATTAATTTTTTTAAAAATTCACTAAAGGTGAATTTTAATGTTCACACTTTAATCACACATACATTCTGGGAAATGTGTAAGTATGCACGAGGCCCTTTTAGTTTGTCAAACTCTTCTCTTGCATACCATCATAGGGCCAGAAGAACCTGTAAAATTCAGAAAACTGCCCTCGCCAAAACACATCATAAAACTAAGACTGAGCTGAAGCAAGGAGCCACATCAGCCAGTATCTGACAGCGGCACCTAGAAAAGAACATATTAGAGATTACAGCGCATGTGTGGAAGGCAAAGCCCAGTGCTAACTGCTGCAGCCTCAGCAAACTCCTTTATACACAACCTCTAACGCTTCCTTGGAACTAAGAATTACTACTCCAGGATAACCACACTAGCTCTACATCACTAATAATAGGCATAAAACAGAGTAAGCAGTCTTTTTAAAATGACTAAATAAAGATTAAAACCTACCCAGTAACACTACTGAATTTAAAATCAAGAACCACCCCAAACTCTGGGACAGGTTGAAATAAAATAATCAAGTTGTGTTTCTGTGAACATTTTGAAGTTATCATGGACAGGACAACTAGCACCCTTCCCAAACAGTGAAGAGATTCCCTTTCATGAGAAGGATTTAACTCAAGGATTTGAGAATCATACTCTCAAACAATATCGATGTATTCAGCTCCACACAACTGTGGAGTGACACTGCCAAATGCTCTCTGAATGGAACAGATGTGTCACATTTTCTACAACTAGCACTCAGACTTGTGCCTATCAAACTACAGAAGAATTGGGTCCTCTCAGCTTCAGCAAATTGTAGCTGAATCCTCAAATCATTTACGACATTACGCGCTGCATTTTTTAAAGATAAGGAACAAAGCAAGTATTCCTTATATCTACGTATCTATTAACATCTTAACACTTTCATCCCCAAATAATAACTTTGTAAAATTACTTGGGAACAGCATTAATGTACCTACCTTTGACGATTTAAGTCTTGGAAGCCCAGTTCTATATGTCTTGAAGGTACTTTTTTCACAGAAGTTAAATAATGTCAACAGTTTAGTAGAGGTTTTGATGTGGAATAATTTAATAATAAAACTTTATCTAATAAGCATGCAATGGTTAAACAAGGACAAAACCTCTTAAAGCTGCAGTGGCTCAGTTTAATCAATCTCAATATCTGATATAAGGTCAGCTCTTTTACTTCTGAGCAGGTATTTAGGGAGGGCTTCTTTGACTGGTTTTTAAAGGCAACAGACAAAGGCAGAGTCAGATGCCCTTGCAAAGCAGGGAAGTGCTGAGCTACCCTAACATGGATAACAGATCAAGGGGCAGGCAAAAATAAGCAACTGTTACATAACCTTTATCTAAATGACTCCAAGTTAAAAAACACTTGGACCAGCACATTTCAAGTTTAGCAACGATAAACATTCTCAAAATCTCTTCAAGAATGTTGTATTTCCTGTCCTCCCCAAAAAAGTCAAATCAATATATGCTTAAACCTATTATTAGTGCTATATGTTCTCAATAGCTATATAGTGCAGCCTGAAGAGATATAAGAAAATTCCATAAGACCATTTATCAAAATACATGATCTTTTGAATTCATTAGAATTACACAACAAATGTAAAAAATTCTCTAAAGGAAAAGGTTTTCTACTCACCATTGTTAGCTGCTAACATGTCAATCATACGTCCAGGTGTGCAAACAATAATTTCAGCACCTCTTTTGAGTTCAGCTATCTGATTTCAAAGCACAGTAAACCATCTATTAGTTTTTGCTCTGTGATTCCTTTCAGGTTTTTTTAAACGTGTATCACCTTCCAAAAAAGAAAACCACCTACACTGTAATATAGCTGTTCTACTAATGTGAATTACATAGACTTTAATTAGCAATTTCAAGTCTTTGGAAGACTTTGCTTCCAAAAAGAGTAACCCCTGGCAATCTGAGTTAGCACCACCTGAAGTAGTTTTAATGAGGATAGGGCTTCAATACATTTAAAAGCCTGTAAGAAGTCTCAGTGTTACACCAGGAACAAGGGAGCAGACACACCATGATCCACCACAGACGGTCACTCCTGTTGTCTCCATAAATGGGTGGGATGGAGGTGTGGAAAACCTTGAAATTAATCTCAAAGTTACTTCAAGATGCAATATTTGATAATGCAATAAACCAATAATATCACTTTCTGGGTTTTGTTATCTTAAGGGGAACTCTATGAAAAATGCAGCTTCTTAGTAACTTCCAAACTATTATATCCCACTAATAATTCAATTTTAATTTAATGCTCAGTACATACATAAAGAGAAACAGTCTGAAATTTTTAAGGATTGTATCTGAGACTTTCCAGGATCATTATTTTTTAAGGCCAAGTTACATGTAGAGCTTTTTGCATTTCTACCATTCCCAAAGAGAAAATCCATAACGAAGACTGCAAATGTACTGCATTAATGGAAAAGAAAAAGCAACTGGTTTTGCTACAAAAGAAACACTGACTAATAAAGCCCAAGCATTCTGTGACAAGGCAGGCATGTGTTCTGCATACCTGTTCACTGATTCCTGTTCCTCCATAAACACAGACAACTCGAAGCCCAAGTGTCTTTGAGAATTTCTTGCACTCCTTGGTAATCTGCAAAGCCAACTCACGTGTAGGTGTCATAATGACAGCTGAAAAGCAAAACATTCTCATCAGACATTGCAATATAAAAGATGGTGTAATTTCCACAATGTTTACAGCAATTTACTTCCTATTTTTAAGAATGTAATTTCAAGGAAACGATAATTGAGGCAAGTGTAAAAATCAAAGGATTAAGGTCTCGCAGGCACGTGGCCATGGCAGTGCTACTGAAACAACACGAGAGAGCACAGTGATCACAAAACAACATTAAAGAGCATGGTGATCTTTAACTAAAAGAAAAAGTTACTTATCAATGGACATTAGTAAGCACTTCTCCCCATAACCAAGCAAAGAACTGAAATCTCACCTAAAGCAAATACCTGAGGTTATGTTTATTCAAATAGTAACTTTCAAAGTAAAACCTTTTTACCTATGGGACCTTCTCCTTCTTCTAATGCTCTCTGATCCATAATGTGTCTGAACATAGGCAACAGAAATGCAATAGTTTTTCCACTTCCTGTTTTAGCAATGCCAATCAAATCTCGGCCGTTCATAATTGCTGGGATAGCCTGGGTTTGAATCGGAGTGGGTTTTTCATAGCCATGTCTTAAAGGAGGAAAAAAATATTTTAAGAACAAAATAGAATTTGACAGATGTGAATCATGAAGTTTTGCTATTTTTTTTTTACATATTCACATTTACATATCAGTGGCATTCAAAAATACAGATCAAAATGAACAGCAAAGCATGATACAAATGGCAGAGAATAGTTCCAAACTGAGTGATAAATACTGTGAGGACTATACATGTAACATTTACAGACATGGACATGTGGCATTGTGCAGCAAAGTAAAAGGTCCTTCTCATGGACATAGAACAGAACACAGTGAGCAAAATCATGGATAATACAGTTCATAAAGTGCTTGCTTACTTTTTGAGGGCAGTGAGAATCTTCATGGAGATACCACATTGTACCCAGGTTTTTATTGGTTTGGGACAGCCTTTTCCCTTGACTGTGATTCCCTCCAGCTCCAGCCTGTACACATTTACCTCTGAAATAGAGTTCACCTTTTAGTAGAGTCAAACTTGACATTTCTCTACTACCCTGATCAGAAAATTCTTGCTTTGTCTCCTAACATGAAATACTGATTGTATTGCCATCAGAAAAACAGCTTTTTGCTTGTTACACATAAACACAGGAGTTAGCTTGAAAGTACTCAAGTTAATTTTCCAATCAAAGCCTCATATATAATTATAGTAAGTTATCCACAATAGGGATGCATCTGATTTAACACTTTTCTATAGCAAGTTGTTCCAAATGCTTTTTATACTGCAAAACATTTGCTGTCCCTTAGCACACTGAAATCCACCATTCTTTTCTTCAGTAGTACCCAAGGTGTTCTGGTTGTATTTGTCTTTACCTTCTTGAGTCATTTTAGCTAGTTCTGGTACTTCAACATAGAAGTTTTTCCTGAAAGGCTCATATTCAATCTTTCCATGATCCACTGGTTCTAGCAGCTTTCTCTGCTTGGTCTGATAGCCAGTCAGGGCAGTCTGAAGATCAACTTCCTCCTCTTCTGAGGAATACTGTAGAGATGGCAATTTTTGTGTACATTATTAGGATTAAGGAATTACGAAGGTGTTTGGCTTTTTCATCTATAGTGAAACTACTCAGAAGCAACAGGTACTTCTTACTGTATTAGACATGAAACTGAAGACATGTTCTCAATTGTTCAAGGACAAAAGAGTCCCAATTGTTCCTTCCCCTAATTCATGTTTCTCCCAAACCTTAACTCTCATGTTCTGTGTCACTTTCACAACTTTATCAATGCCAGCTATCAGCCCTGTCATTTAGAAATAATCATGCCATACAAAAGAAGCAGTAAGAGGAAATGAAGAGAAGGCAGGCAGGCAGCAGGCTGGTGCTGCCCTGGGTCCCAGCTGTGACAGATGTCCCCAGCTCAGTTTGAAGGAGCACCACCAGTGCTGGACTGCAGTGGCAGAGCTCCAGGCCTGCAGGTACTGAGCCTGTGACTCACACAAGGCTGTCCCTGCACACCTCCCACAGCCCTCAGGACAAACACCACACACAACCACAGCGAGCAGGAACAAGCACTTGGCCTGTTCACAAGAGAAATACAGAGCATTTCCATCACCTCCATTGCATCTTGGTCATTCTCCATGAGTTCTCCTTTCTTCTTTTCTGTCTCAGCAGATACCTTTTTGGTTGTCACCACAGTTACCACCTTGGTAACAGTTGGTCCGGTTTTCTATAAAAAATGTTTTAAAAAAAATGCACTACTGTATTAAACAAAACCAATCCTGTAAAAAACGTACAGAATATTTGTATTTCTGGATATGTTATGCCAAGCATTTCTATTCCCCACTTTCCTCAGTGAAATTTTATCAGAGCAATGCTCAATAAACAGTTTCATAAAAACACCAGGAAATGAAAGTTAAAGCAAACATGCATTGAGTGCATATAACTTCTAGCTTTTTTGCACTTCCCCCATTTCTTCCCAAGCCATTTTGCTATTAAAACACAAAGCTTTCTTTGTCTTTTAAAAGCAAGTTATCTTTAACAAGTGATTTTACCTTTTCACTCCCACCTCCACCTTTCACACTTCTCATATTGAACTTCTTGACCTCTTCTTTTACTTCTTCCATATAAGCATCTAAAGGATCCAATTCCTCATCTTCAACCTCATTGCCTTCTTTTTCTCCTTCTGCAGTTTCCTCTTCATCATCTAATAAGAGTGAAAAAGATGGGGACAAAAGGGAAAGACAGAAGTCCTTACATGCATCAAATTATGGTCCACCCAAATGATTACAGCCCAATATTAATACTACATAATTTTTTCTCATACAAATCTTTCCAATCATCAAAAATGTATCTTCAACCATTTGACACTATGACCAGATTTAGGCTATGTTATTTTACAGTTCACATTCTGAAGAGTAATTAGCTGCTTTAAAGATACTGTAAAAAAAATATTACTATGCACAAAAGTATTCTGTTATATATGAAGTGGTTAAATACCATCATCATCTTCTAGACTCCATTTTTTCCCCTGTTTCATCTCTTCAATTTCTTTTTTTAGCTCTCCTATGTTTTCCATTGCCTTCTTGCGTTGCTCTTCCCTCCATTTCTCCACTCTTTCTTTTCGTTTTCTCATTTCTTCTTCCAGCTTGTTCTGATCAAAATTCTATGACAAAAATAAACCAAAAAGTGAAAATTAATGGCCATTGGCTTTAGCCTATGCTTCTTTAAACAAATGTTAACTATTGAGTGAGCAAGCTGTAGAAGACTGGACATCCAGAAACTTCCTGGTTTAAATGCTTTATCTTTTAAATTTACAAATGTTAGAAGTCTCTACCTCAGTGGCCACAGCATTTGTGGTAGCATCTTTATCCTTCTCTTCCTCTTTGTCATCTTTGTCTTTTTTCTTTTCCTTGGAAACTTCCACACCTTCTGTCTTTTCTTTAGATCTTGATCTGGAAGGTAAGATCAAAGGTTCCTTAGAATATTACAGCTTTTCTCAGGGGGAGGATACATGTTTTTTGGACAGAAGCAGAACTATAATCACCCTGATACGTTTTTGAACACCTCACAAAACACACTGTTTCCCAGACAATCTTTCCAGGCCATGGAATTACTTCCTCTAACTACCAGTACTGTAGACTCTAACCCAATCCACCGATTCACATGCTTTTCTCATTTCTTTGCAAACTTCATTTTCAGAGCTCTTCCAATTGATACTCCAGTTGTTCTGCACTTTATTTTACACCTCCTTGAAGCCAGCATTTAGAAAAGAGACAGAACAAATTTCCTATTAGTGGCATTTCTAGGGAAAGGTAAAGTGATCTAGCACCTTGCCAAGGAAATGTGAGCATCCCCCTAAACACACTGTCCTGGCTGACAGACAAAAGCCTTTCTGCTACTCATGTAATGCAAATGTAAGAGGCAGACCTGCACTGAACACAAAACCCATTTATCACAGGTTTTATTGTCCTTACTCGCTTCCAATTTAAAAGAAAGCATCTAACCCAAATTTATGCTAGCTTGTGACAATAAATATAAATTTCCCTGTACCTAATTTAATATCATTAAGCTTTTTTCTTTGGACTATTTTAATACAAAACATGCACTTTTTCCCCAAGCCTTTGTGATTCCAGCTTGTCCTGATTTCCACAGCCCCATCACTACTTATGCTGTACACAGAGTTGTTACACTTTACAGACTTCCCACTCATTTACAGCAAAGCCTCATTATACGCTCTTTGCAATTAATCTGAAAACCTTGTATTTAAAAGACAATGACCTGGAGCAAGCTTTTACACATTTCTAATGCCAAGAGCACAAGAGTACCTGTTTTCTGTTTTCCTGTTCTTGCTTGGACTGGAGGATCGAGACCGTCTCCCTCTACTCCTGCTCCTGGAGCGCCGCCTCTCCCGGCTCCGGGATCGCCGCCTCTCCCGGCTCCGTTCCCTTTCTCTGCTCCTCGAACGCCTGACATGCAACAAAATTGTCTTGGCTCAGGACACGCTCACAGCGTAACTTCAGTCTTCCACTGAGGAACGGTTGTAAAAGGAACGCACCAATCATCAAGAGCACCAAGAGCTTACAAACCCCAGCACCGGCGAGCCGGAAAGCATTTAAGAAGCAAGAAGCCTTGTGAGTACCGAAATCCGTCAGGGACGGTGGCAGAGGAAGCGGCCGGAGTGGGGAACGTCCCCGCTCTGAGATACCTTATCACCACTCAGGCACTCTGAGATACCTTTGACGCTTCCTGTCCCGCGAGCGAGACCTCCTCTTGTCCCTGCTGCGCGACCTCTCCCGCCTGCGCTCGCGGCTCCTGGAGCGCCGGTCCTCGCGCTTCCTCTTGTCCGACGGGGAGCGGCTCCTGGAGCGGCTCCCGGAGCGGCCGCGGGACGCAGAGCGCTTCCGGTAGTGCCTGCGGGACACAGGCACCACGCTGTCAAAACTTCTGTCATCGTCTCACCAAACGATTCATGCACACAACGTATCTGTGATGCTCCTAATATGCATATACGCTCCTAATGACACTGAGATCAGAAGGATTACTGGGTCATGACTTTCCTGTAGTTTTAGAGCACTATTATAAGCACATCATGAGACCACCAGAACAATTTCGTTTCCAGAAACCCACTGATTTCCATTTTATATATAGGAAAAGCTGAAGGCTCTTTGAAGCTATCCCAAAATTTCTCAAGCAAACAAAACTGCCCTTTGTTGCTTTTTGTACAATAAATGTTTACCCACGTATGGTAGGTAAACTATACCTCTGCTCAGTGGGAAAGCTGTGGGACTGGAATTAATGAAACATAAACCCCTGAGGATGTGACTCAGCTGTGGCCAGTGCCTTTACCATGCTGTCATCAATGGAAATTCTGTAATGTCAAACATCACAACAGAAGCCAGCAAGGTTTGAGGGGTGTGTGATGGAGATGGGTGTCTCTGTTCCTCCCCCCATTAATGCTCTTACCCAACCACACTGTGGGGCAAAGCAGGGCTAGGAATTTTCTACAAAACTCTTCAGCTGAGCGTAGAAGTCACAGGGGGACCTTGACTTGTGATAACTTCCTCTTCCTCCAATCCCAGATATTTGGTCACCACGCTAGAATAATTCCCTTGTTCACTCTCCTGTGGCTCAGGGTCCACAGACCCTTTATCCTAACAAGCCCAACAGTCATGCTTGAGAAGCAGAAGCAGAGAAGGCAAGACTTTAAGCCCACCAACTCCTTGTGTCACTTCCATGGTAGTATTAAGATACTTCAGCTCTAAAAATAGCAGTATATTTAAATTTAGTCTATGATACGTGGTGTATTTAGGCACCACATGCACTTGGAGTTAGTAGAGTTTTTAATTTTTTCACCTCTATATTGTGCAATAAAGCCAAAAAGATGATTTCAGGTTGTAGAAGCCCCAGTGTGAGGAACATTTCTTCACACCAACCCCAGCACATGCAGCCCCCAGTCATCTCCACCCACAATTCACTCTCACCCTCTTACCATTTCTTCAGTTATAAAACTTTTTGTATGTTAAAAGAGAAAATTAATACAAGTTTAAACCCACTTTTAACATTATTTTTAGCCCAAACAGAAGAACCTTGTCATTTTCAGTAGAGAAGCTATAGTGTGACAAGCAACGGAGTCCTGCTGGCTGGAGTGCCAGAGCTTGGCTTTCAGCTCAGGAGGCTCCAACACGCCCTGTACTGCCCACTGCTGCTCCAGCTCCTCGGGGGCTGATTTAGATAGACCTGTGCGAGTCCCCAGCTCTGCACCAATCACTAATTTGAGCCTAAGGTGCTTGTTAAAATTTCAAGTCATCTGTCTCGGTGTAAATCTCCGTTATGCACCTGGGAGCTGCTACAGAGTAGTACAACTGCATGGGGCAATGTCGGGTCAGCTTTAGGGTTAAAATCTGATTAAACTGCGAGACAGAGGCATTTGCCCGTCAGCACATGCAAATTGTGAAATCAATTTAAAGCCCGATAGGTGTGACCAGCTCCGTATCATCTGGAGCACAGGCGTGGCCCGAGACACGCAGCACAGGGGCACATTACTGCCGAGCTGGTTACAACCCTCATCAGGCCTTTATATCAGCTGTGAGAGGGCAAAAGACACGTGATTCTGCATAAATACAAAAGGCACGAGCAAAAACATCTAAACCAAGAGAAGCCCCCAACGTGGCTTACGATAGCGTTTTAGAAGAAGCCCGCGAAGGCCGGAGGTGCTGTGGGAACCGCGAGGTCGGTGCCGCTGAGCCCCGACAGCTCGGGCCCCCCTAGCGTTGGGACCCTCGGCCCCCG